>JAHQIW010006582.1:0-43358 GCA_019055375.1 Parelaphostrongylus tenuis
ATCAAATCCGATTACGCACGATAACACATCAGGTAAAAACAAACACGGTGACTTTAGATTTATCACGTTGGATAAGATTTGTGCTTATACTTAGATTTTTTGCAGTATTACTTAAGTTTTTTTTATTTATTGATTTATATTACTTTTTTTGCTACTGATTGCATCCTGTATTTTACTTTTTTTTTCTTTATTCGTTATAACTATTATATAGAATAACTAAATCATTTGCAATTATTTAGTTCTTTTTATTTTTGATATTTATCATAATTTTTATGTTTACTTTTTTATTTGGACTTTCATAATTAATTTTCTTTGTTATTTGCTAGGATTTCTCTTTACGGTTGATTTTTCTGCAATTTATATATTTTATTATTTTTACTTATGAGGTATTTCTTCTTTGAGTGTCATTGACGTTGGGGGTATAGGGCAAAGTATTCCTGTGGATAGTATAGGCATTAATAGTATGGCTGTCTCTTATTTGTTTTTAAATATTATTTTTTTTATTTTTCATTTCCCTGCATTGTATAATTTCATATTTGTTGTATATATGCAACATTACTTGTCGCTACATCAAAATTAAGCTACCTTATTATCCTTCTGCCGGTACATTATAATTTTTTTACTTAATTAATTTGTTTATTTTTTACATTTTATAAATTGTTTATCTTTTTATTCTCTCTTTTGTGTTATTATGACAAACTTAGTTTAAGTTTTTCTTTTTGTTAATTATTTTAATTTTGATTATTTAATTCTTTCATTTTCTTATTTATTATTTATGATGAACTTTAATAATTGTTTTATTTTTTCGGTTGATTATTTTGAATGATTTTTGTTTAGTCTGAAATATAATTAACATGATTTAGTTTATATTATTGTATAGACACAAATTAAATAAGCATTCCTACCTAGTTTTATTATTATTTTAATAATAGTGAATATTTTTCTATTCTTTTTTTTATTTTATTTTCAGTTATTTTAGATTAATATTATGGATTGTAATATATTATTTATTTAATTTTATATATCGACCGATTGACATATAAGTTAATATCGGTGCTTTATATATATATTTTTTTGTTGGATGCGCAATATTTCTATGATGGTCAGCATAGTAATGCCTTTTTGATGCCAACCAATTTATTATTATGTTTATGTTGCTTGCAGTTAATGATTTATTAATTTAAATGCCTTTTTATTTTTATCTGGGCTGATAGCTAATATTGCCTCGAGCAATTATGCACGTTATTGAATTTTATATTGAGTGGCCTATTTGTCGCTTGCACATTTCATCGGATGTATTTATGATTTTATTTATTTTATTTTTATTGCAATTTCCAGCAAATATTACTATGGAGTTTGCGAATTGATTATTATTATAATAGATTTATTTGACGAGGTTTATTCTTTGTATGGAGTTATTGCGATTTTATTTTTTTTATATTATTTTATTTTGTGATATAATTTTGGTATTTATTTGTATATATTATGATTTGCACTTTTTTATTATGTTAATATATTATTTGATGCACCACACGGATTTTTGACATATTTTGGCCTTTTGTTTATTAGATTTAGTTATTGTTATTTAATTGCTTTCGCACTAATCTATTATATTCATTATGTGTTATCAGAGCACATTTGATTTTTTTTTGTGATTTCATGTCTATGATATAGTGCTTTTTTTTATGTGATTTATTATTATTAGCATTCTTAATTGTTATGAAAAGATCGTTTCTTACTTTATTATGATATTTACTTTCTATTCGATTTTAGAGATATCAATTTTATATAATTAGACGCTTTACTTTAGGAATTTATTGGTTAATTTTGAAACAACAATTAGAATCAATCGATATTATTTTTTTTATTGCACCAAATTTTTTTTAGTTTTGTTTCGTATCTACTTGTCCATGATTTCGATATGGACACCTTATGTGATTGTTTCTTAAGTTTAGATTTGTATTGACACAAAAGTTATTTAGTTAGTGTGTTAGATGTGTATGATGGGAGGCTTAGTGATTTTTGTTTATTATTATTTGATATTTAATTTAAGTGGCGATTTTGCCATAATCTGCCAAACGTTAATTATTGGTCTTGAACTATTGCACGAGCCTAAATCATATATTTTCATATGACATCTTATTATTGTGGAGTTTTTAAATGGTCTGTTTATTTTATGTGTCGCAATCTGAATTTCGGTATTATTGATATGACACAGTTATCGCTAGTGTGAAATCTACTTTTCTTCCCTCCCGATAACTTTTGTAAATATTTTTTTATTCTCTATTTACATAAATTAATTATTAATACATTATATCCTTATCAAATTAAGCCTTCATACAGATTAATTCCTTACTTTATTTTTGATATTTGTTTTTTTTTCCTCTCTCTTTCGATTTTTAATATTTATATTATATATTCTTTTTCATAGGTTATTATAAATATTTTCATTTATGTTTTAGGTCGTTATGGAATTTTACTTTCATTCGAAAACAGGGAATTTTGGTTGCCTTTATAGTTCATCTAATAACATACTAATATAATCATATTTTATAATATTATAAATCATTAATCTGATCGTAAAATTATATTAATATTATACACTAAAATTTATGATATTTTTAATATAATTAAACATCATATTTATATTTTATTATATTAATCATAAATATAAGCTAATCAGAAATTATTAGTAGAACAAAACAATCGTGTTTATTTTTTTTTATCAATTACACATGCATATATTAAATTGGTACGTCATTAATTTCAAGGTATCATATATTATTTTACCGTTAGATAATCATATCCACTTTTGTCAGTTTTATTTATATCACTGATGATTTTACTAATATTAGCATAATCGTTTATTATATTCGTCTATACATGATCTATTTACTTTTGAATATATTAATCAATAATGATTATCTATTACTTATATATTTCATGTTTATTCAAAATTATTTTCTATTATCAGTCACTCGTATCGATACGATCATATAGTATTCTACATTATTCATTATATACTTCCAATTATGCATCATATAAATCTCTTAATTAATAACAAGATATAAAGGTGTATGATTTAGATGTTAATAAAATATTAAATAAAAAATAAGTAAGTAGTTACTAACAATATAATATATATTATACAAAATACAACTAGCCCAAACCCACGACTATATCTACATTTTTAATCGAATAAAAAATATAAATAATATCTGGATATAAATATAAAATATTTTATCGATATCGACCGTGCATTAATAATCGAGATTATTATAATACATTTTAATACTATAGATTATCTGAAGTAAATCGTATTCTCATTATAATCGAGAGTTTAAATATATAATAAATTTGTATATATGATAACCTAAATATCATGTTAATGTGATTATCTGATATATTTATAATCGATATCGCAGATATTAAATATGTATATTTTACAAAAAAATTAGAATATTATATGTACGGAGAGATCGTATCGTAATTAAAAAAAAATCGCAATATATATTGATTATAATTTTATTTTTTTTTTGCTTTTTGATTTGCATCCTAACTTATATAAATTATATATTTAAATATTTATAAAATATATATCGTTAAAATAGCGTTATAACATTAATCATGTCTATTATCTGAAACCTACATGACCCTCGCCGAGATGGATGACTCGATCGCTGGTTATAAGAGACAATGGATCGATAAAAAAATTCATTATTAATTCATTGTATATATAAAATCCTAATATGATCTGTTATTTATTCGATGATGATGTCGGATGATGAGTAATGATAAATAAAACTGAAATGCCATAAGTAAAAATAAATTAATCGAGACTCATTATAACTAATATATTATTAAATATCACAATAATAGATATATTGAAATAATCAGAGTATCAAATCATTAATATCGACAACTCCAACATGACAATAAAATAAAGTGTGTATTATTATGTAACTAAATTCGCATAATTATACAAAAATCAAATATATAAGATATTCGTGATACCATGAATAAATAAAAATAAGAAAATATACATATAATCGGTTGTATCCACTCGCGACGGAATAACGCACGAATAAGAGAATATATCTAACGACCGGACTATCTAGACACTGTACATATATATGAATTAATACGAACGGATATTTACATGCATATCATATAATAATCTTCGATTTTTATACTCTTCAATCACCTGTAAACTATCAAGCTGATCCATCGCCATAAATCATCAATAAACTGCTATGTTTTATCTATATAGTCCTATCGACTTTTATGCTCTGATATCCCGACCCAATTCGTGATGTATTCCAGCTATGTCCGACATACATAGTATTCATAATTTCTCATCATCGATCTCTAATTAGATCTCCTTCATAACGAGTACACGCCGATAATCGCATTATCTTTTCCCAATTTTTGATCTCTATTGAAAGACTGCTCAAATGCTAGAATTACTAACATTCACTCCAGTTTACGAGCACAACGTGTTGCATTAATTACGATATTTAAATTCGAACTATAATCAATACTCAGAATCCCAGAGATCTTCGTCATATACTTATGCGATTACGTCGCTTTTTGTGCGGTTAGTTCTTTAAGACGTTAGTTATTATCGTTTGATTTCCGAATCATCGCATGTTCCAGCATATCCACTACGTTTTTAAACAATCATCTTTACAACTAGCGATTATGATTTTGAGTTTAATTTAAAACATATATTGCGCATCGATCCCCTTTTATCTGCTCTCATTGACCAGCACAAACTTTCACCACGCCTACGTTCATTACTAGTTACTTTCTGCCAGTGTTGAATTCCAAAACTCTGATCGTCAGCGTTATCGACACCCTAATTATCAGCGTATAACCATCCGAATTGTCACACTATTTACATCTTAACTCTGCTCGATATTAGCCGTCGCGCTAATTCTTCGCTCCAACAAACCCACATGCATTCGTCCCATCCGAATAATCATTGCATCTGTACGGCCTTAACCTCATATTTTTCCAATCTCTCACCTTATAATATTGGAAACAGTTTCTGGCGTAATCCTGCGATACTACGCGATTAACGATACGTTAAATTTAATTTATTTTTTTATTCGAACTATTGTATGCACATAATGTTCTATATAGAGTCATAGCCACTACGCATTCTACAAGATATCGTGACAGTTTCAGACTCGCTCTCGGCCGCTGCCCCTGTCGCTCTGCGTCGTCCGCCCCGTTGGGGGAGCTTGTTCGGGTTTGGCCCTCTCCCCAACTGCGTGTGGTGGGTAATTTTTTTTTATTAATTATTTATTTTTTTAAAAAAATCACCTGCCGCGCCGGGGTCCGGGGCATAGTTGTAGTGGTCAGTTCGTTTCGGGGGCAGTGACGGGAGTTAGTAGTCTGTGTTTGTCGGGCAAGTTTTGAATATGTTTCAGTTAGTCTTAGTGTTAGTCAGTTAGGTTCGGGGGGCAAGTTAGTAGTAGTTAGTTTCTTTTCGGGGCAGTTGCCCATGGGGTCTTTCCGCGGGGCATTTTCAATGTTTTCTGGGCAGTTTTTTCTTACCGGTGTTGTTAGTGTTAAGTCAGGGCGGCTTAGTTTTCAGTGTAGAGTTAAGGGATTGTGTTTGACATTAGTTTAGCGTTGGAGTTGTTGGTTGAGTGTTCCTTTCGGGGGGGCAGTGGTCCAGTCTAGTAGTTTCTGGGCACACCCTCCTTCTCTCGATTTGTCCGTCTTTCCTTCTTGGCTAATAACTCTCGTGACAATATCTTCCCACCAACTTTCTTTCTTTCAAGTGCTTTCTTTATTTTTTTTTAAAAATCTCGCTCCAATTTTCACTATGCCTGTAGTTATTTCTAAGAAAGGTATAATAATTGACGATTTCCAGTCAAAGCAATAGAGTGTACTACACTGTCCGTTCGGTGATTTTATCACCTGTTGGCCCGTGTAAAACGTTGATCGTCGACTCTTCTATGTAAGGGGTAGGTCCTTGAGAACTGAGTAGCCGAAACACGTGTGTTGCTATGCATAAGTGCCCATAACAGACCTCGCGCATGGTTAAAAAAACTATGAGGCAAGTTAATACTTATTTGTGTACTTAAATTGTTTTCTCACAGGTCGTAAGCACTCCTGCAAGCTTCGAGAAAATTTCTATTTCACCACTTATTTGAAGAGTAACCAGGTCTATTTTTCAGAGTTCGAAAGTCTATGCTAGACCATTTTCAGAGCGTAAAAAACCTTTATCCAAAAAGTAGCGCGATAACCATGTTGTTGCGAACACTGATTCATGACCTGGACTACAAATTCCAGAATGGGGATATGCACATTTTTTGAACTTGCAAGGTCATAATTGGGTTAAATCCTGATCCACATTGCAACTCGTCCCCTCAAACTTTCCTTAATCATTATGAGATGAATTGAATTGTCTCAATTTTTCCTCGAATCCTCTGTGCTATTCAGTGTAACAAATGTTCATTTTATAAATAGCAGCTGCTGGCTTTTTCAATTACTATTTTTTGATTTGCTACTTCTTTGATGCATAATCATAATTGTAGATATTGTAAAGTAAGAGAATCGTCCGAATATTCTTCGGCAATTTTCAATTTTTTTTCCAGATAATGTCCAATCTACGGGCAGCTCATATTACTTCTTTGCAACATGCGGTTGCTGCTCAACCATCGATTTTCAACATTCTGTCACAAGAAAGTCTTACGACATCACTGAAACCAGCTATAGGTCATTTGATCAAGGTATTATTAGATAATGATGTTCTCTTTTTACGGAAACGTTCTGATCCATCGTCAATGCTTTATTCTACTGTACACAAGGGAATCAACCTTGTTTGGAGTGCACTTCTGCGCATTTCCTTCACTCATATCGTTGTTTAGCAATTCTTTTATTGCACTTGTTGTAGATTTTTCACACCGAAAGGTTCATTATCTTCTGATCTTGTCAATATTCTACATGCTCGTCAAACCTATTTGCTCCTAAAGTCCCAAACCTGTGAAGCTTCAAAGTTACCAAGTTCTCTACAGAGAGATGCTAGTCAATATGAATCAGAGGAGGGTTATCATTTTGCGGCTAAGGATTTCTCTCAAAAACGCTAGTTGGCTTCTAGATGAACGACTCTTGCATAACAGGCCAAAAATCTAGTTCCGTTCATTATAATCAAACCACACATATCTATTTACATAATTATTTTTGATAGTTATACTTAATTGATTGATATCCTTTCGTTTCAGTTTTTGGCTATGGTATACTCGAATCGCTTCCAAATGGCACATGAGTATTACGACGAGCTTTATTTACTTTTTGATCTGCTTCTACAAAACCAGTACCTCAAAAAGTACGGTCAGTTTGATCATGTCCTCTTCGCGGTTTGTTTTCACAGAAAACTTACATTAGGAATATGTAGGTGCGTCATTTTCGGAAAATTTCTACGAAATGAAGAGGATCTTCAGTTCAACAGGGAAGCCGCCAACGGATCTCAATTCACGAATACGTTCTCTTGTGTTTATTGTAAGTGCGAAAGCATTTTTCAAAGAGGTCATTCAAAACAGATTGCAACTGAAGGTACTTTGGCCATACGTTCGAGATAAATTGGAGAAATGGCATTCAATTTTGACTGAAAGGACGCGATATGCTTCAGCTACTACAAAGGTAAGTGAAACTGCGTTGCCATTCCGAAAAGTGTGCATCTTTTAAAAACGTAAACGTTAAAGTAGTTTCGCAATTAAAAATAAGTGTCAATTTGTGGTATACACTCCCTGATTAATCATTTAACCGAGAATATTTTTTATGTAAAGAGTTTATAATGATGCTAAACGGTTGAATTGATCCTTCTCGAATGGTAGATTTATGTCAGTCCGTTTAATACTTCAATTTCAAGTGCACTCAAGTGAAAAGAACTGGAGTTTTCTTCAAAATACTATCCAACTGACTTCTAAGTACGCAGATCACGTTATTTCGTACCAAGGATGTGAGTTCTCATAATGAGAAGTCACCGAATTGCCTATCAGCAGTTGACGATGTCCATCTGAGGCCCATAATAGCAACTTATTTTTCAAAAACTATTTGGGCGCCAGCTCAAGAACTCATCGTCCACGCTTCTATAATCGTTTATCGTTTGAAAAATTGAGAAAATTGGAAGAGTTGATAAATAGGCGTTTAGGCGTTTCATGGACTCGAAGAAATCATACGCAATAATCTTCAGAAGAACACTTCTGTCCAGTTGCTACACAAAAAACAATGACCCTTTCCTTAATCACGCTGTGATGCACAATGAATATTGAATCCCTTTATGATAACCGACAGCATCCATGAAAAGTTTGATTTGTGGAGAAAGTTTTCTACACATCTCAAACTTTAAAAAGAAGCTACAGCCGAATAGTGCCATAACGAAGCCAAGGAACTTGTCCAATATGAGGCTGCAAATGAAAAGCTCATCTCATTCGCTGGACAGAAATTTTTCAAAGGAGTGTTGGTAATGATTTGAAAGCATAGATCTTTGGCTTGAGCTCCATATGGCCGGTTTTCAAAAAAGGCCCTTTTATAACACTGTTTAATCCACAGCAGGACTATGCCTCAGAAGCGCATATTTCTCGCCGGACAGAGCTCTTTTTCTAGACTATCAATGAACATTCAATAGCGTAATGTTTGCTAATTCCAACGCTGCGTTTATTTTCTGGAAAGAGAGTTTGTTTGCAAAGCAGCAGGAAAATAAGTTGAATTTTCATAAGCAAGAAAAGAGGTCTGTCCAATTCACGTGCAGCTGAGTGACTCGGCCACGTAAACTGCTGACGAGATATTTCTCTACACGTTCATATGCTCGAAAATTGATAGATCATCTCGTCAGCACATGTACCGCTTCACCCAGCGGTACGTGAATTGGAAAAAGACCACCTTGCTCGCCCATGCGAGCTCAACTTACTTTTCCCACTGCGTCGAAGAGAAGCAGTCTTTTCAGGAAATAAGCGCAGCCATGGAATCAGCAAGCATTATGCTATCGAATGATTAGTAGTAGTTTAGAGAACAACCTCTGTCCTGCGAGAAATATACGCGTCTAAAGCGCAAGGAATTTCCTTCTGTAGCTACGTCAAGAAGGCTTTTTTGAGAAGCCGGCCTAGTGGGGCTCTAGCTACAAATCTAAGCTTTCGAACGATTATCAACACTTTTACGAACAAATCCTTCCCAGCGAATGAGATTAGTTTTTCGTTTGTCGCCTCATAATGGACAAGAATCGAAGTTAGTGAAATACATTAAAAACTACACCTTATCTATGAGGAATCAGTCAGCTGAGAATGTGTTCAATATCGTCTGGCCACGTTGCTAACGCTGAGGGAAATGAGCGAAATGGACCACAAAGTTCTGCCTCATTCGGCGTGCTGATTACATTTGACAGCATTGTTTCTGAACATGTTCACAGCATAGTCCGAATAAATTATTTTCAATAAATCCATAGCTTCGAACGATTAGGAAGACTCGTTGCTCTAATAACTTGAAATTTAGGCTTACTTTCATGAATAACTTTGAAAGCAGAGATCCATTGATTCATGTCCTAGTTGATGAAACCATACTTATGCAGATCTCCATCGATCCTTGAAGTTGCTGCTGAAATTTGGCCATTATTGATGGTTTCGATACTATGCATAAGTTCACATGAGAAAGTATCTACATGTTAAAAAGACAAACTATGTTTTCTCCCGAAAATTTGCATACACTGCAATTTATGATTCTCAACGTTGCCATGTTTCAGAACTTACGAATCAAGTTGGCTCAAATTTTCATCAGAGTGTGGCCAATTCTGAAAGCTTCGATTTCTCTGGCTACGACAGTTTTTCAACTTGGGTTCGTGAGCATTTTACGTAATTGATGTTCTAATATTAGGTCGTTTCGTGAGTTTAGGCAATAAGGCAAGGATCACCCATCTTATTAACCGGAAGTAATTAAAAATGCATAATTATTGTATCCATCAACCTGCACACTTTCTTGCAAACATTTTGGAACACAACTTGCCTATGCTTGCCCTGAGATGGAGCTGTTGTGGGAATGAACTCGCCTGCTACTGGGGCACGAATGGCGCTTAGGGGAAAATGCTAAAGGAACGGCGCGTAAGATTGATGGAGCTTAGGGAGATGAATTAGGTGCAGAAAGGACGGTTAAGAAGTGATTCGTGAAGTTCAATGCTGAGGAGAGCATTCTGAAGGACCAGTCGCGTTCAGGCTGTCCACAAGAAACACCATTAATCTAGCGCCGCTTCATCAGCATTTTCCCCTACGCGCCATTCGTGTATGTGTAGCATGCAGACTTGTTTCCAGGACAGCTTCATCTTAAAGCAAGTGTAGGCAAGTACTTACGTGGATACATACACGTGCGGTTCATGTTCACTTGTGCGATCCCCAGCACATTTTCCATTAGTTCCTTCTTCTCGCAACAGTCGTCCATGGTGGTGGTTTGATTCAAGAATCTCAACTGGTGCGAGTTTCGTACCGTGATCTGTAAAATGTCAGTAGCTGTGAAAACAGCTGATTGATTTTTCTTACTAACACGTGTGGGTGGTCGTGCTAGAGGTGGGGTGTAATCAAGTGAAGTGTTCTCTACAGCTCGTTTCGTCTATATGTCGTCTGATCTTCTTACTATATGACCGCCCCATCTATATTTCGCTATCACGGCGACTCCTTGTGGATCATGAGAATGAGATAGGCTTCGAAGATCTAAGCTGCGCATGCAGGTTAGATGTTGTGAAAGCCGACTAAATCTTACAAGACATCGTTTGAGCGCTCTGTGTATTGTTCGCAGTAGTGTTGGCGTGGTTGAGTTATCATTTCACGTCTCTGCCGCATATCAGAGCACTGGGAGGACTGTCGATGTGAAAAGGTGAGTGCGGAGTTTGAGGTCCGCAATCTGGTCCGTAGCTTCTTTGACAGGCGCGAATGTGGCCCAATCCGCCCTTCTTCCCCTGTCTAGTTCCTCCTTCATATCGCTCGCCATGATCATTAAACGTCCATGGTACATCGACTAGGTGGTTTCCTTGGCAGGAAAACCATCCCATTTTATTTATTCACCTTCGCACCATGGATTCTTCATGGGCTGTGTTTTTGTTCTGTTTATGCGTAGCCCAATCTTTTTTCCCGCTACCGTGAGTTCCTTGAGCGTCGTCTCCGCTTCACTGTTACCTTTCGAAAGAATGACGACGTCGTCCGCAAAACGAATGTTTGATAGGAATTTACCATCAATCCGTATACCTTTTTTTTTGTGCCAATCGAGCGACTTCACCATCCACTGCAGGAAATTGTAGGGAGGTTGGCAAATTGTATACCAAAGCGTTTGCAAGAAAATGCGCAATTGGGCTATATTGGAATCATGCATTCTGAATTTTTCTTGAGTAACAGAGTTGGTGTTTGCTGCTCCATAGCCACAACATATGAACGACTTAATAATTCATTGAGGTAGTGTCACTTCATTGTGTCCAGGTACATAATCGGTCGATCAACTGTTCACTCGCCATTCCTTTTATTGGCTGGTGTTCGGCTCGAAAAACTCACCGATCAGGATTTGGAGTCATTCGAACATATTCCTATGCATCTCAAAACATCCGGGTGAGGTTTTAAAGCTTTATACAATTCTTATTTCGTTTGCTTTAAGGACCATAAATTGTTTCGAATGTTTCCCACATATTCATGTGCTACAAATATAACTGCAAAAGCTTTTCTGGACTCGCTACTTCTATTGTGGACTAATGTACTTTGCGTGTTTTTAATATTTACAAAGCGCTTCTGTTGAATAACCACTAATAGTTTTTGATTTACTCAATCATGACCATGAATGGATAGTCATTTGATGATCTGAAGGCATGGACTTCACTTTATATTACTTGCTTAACATGTCGGCATGGTAGTGCCAATGGTAAATCAAATAGAAAACTTTCATTGACCATAATCATTACGACCAATATACTATGAGATTCTTACCACTATTCTGCTTGCCCTCATTTCTCCACTCTTGTCACTTGAGCTGAAGAGTTCGACGTCTGAATCCAGTAGCTCAAATAGAAATAGGTGCTGTGTAATAAACACTGAACATTCAGTGATTTGCCCTAATCCCCTGCGCTCATCAAGCCTTACACGTTCCCACACCTGGTTTAGATACAAACACAAACTCGATTCATTAGTAGTCTATCCATGTTATTGTGTGCGCCAGATCTACATGTAATCAAGTCTACGATGCTAGGAAAGGGACTAAGAATATTGCGCATCCTTGAGAAACTGATCAGCTCCAAACTAATCTTCCTTTTCTCCTTTCAATACTGAATTAAGGGGAAAGTTTTTCAACACCGGCGAAAAATTCCGACCACGAGTTGCTGGGCTGAGTCAACGATGCGTTGCAGGAAAAGTGCCCGACATTGATTCATCGAAAGCGCACCCTGTTTCAACATGACAATGCCAAATCTCACTTCGCAAAAGAGAGTAAGGAAAATCATTGTTTAAATTGAGGGTGTCGAAATCCTGCCGCACCCAGCTTACAGCCTTGATGATGTGCCGCCCAATTATGGTTCGCTTCCGCTCAATGAAACTTTTGCTGCATAGACGCTAATTCGAGACATTTGATCAAGTTGAAGAGGATGTTAGGAGTTTTTTGATTTAAAGCCCTGGGAATGACGATTTCGAGCGCATCAAAGCTTGTAGACCATCTGAAGGAGATTGTGAATAATGATGGTGCTTATTTTGAATAATTATTGTGGTTGCTCTTGATTGCATTCATTTGTGAATTTTGAATTTCCAGCGGGTGTCACGGAACTTTTCCCTCAATCTAGTAATTGTTGTCTGAGCAATTCAGACTTCAAGAAATATGATCAATTTCCTCAAACAAGTAGTGGCATTTGATTAGTTTATTTATACCGTTCGTGTCGAGTATGTTCCTAAGTCCACGCTCAAATTTCAATATATCTAATAATTCTTATTTGAACCAACATGTCATGTGGTCTGTTATGGGCACTTGTACAGCCTGCTACATGAGTTTCGGCCTTGGCAACCTCGTCGGTCGGGCAGGACCTTCGTCTTTAGCCAGTCTTCTAGGGGAGAACCCATACCCTTATTACATAGAGTAGGCGAGGACGTACAATTTACACGTGCCGTCAAGCAAAATAACTCACTAGATTGACAGTGTTGTACACTTTACAGCTCTCGTCTCTTATTTTTCAAATATTATACCGTTCGTTTTGAGTGTTTTTTTTGAAACCACGCTCAAATTTCAATATATCTGCTGATTATTATTTGAACACAACAGCAATCGTATGTACAACACTGCCGATTTAGTGATTTTTTCCACTAGACAGAACGTGTAAATTGTACGTCGCTGCTTAATCCACGTATGGTGGCATGGGTTTCTTCGGAGAGGAATATCTATCAGATACTTTACTCAACTTTATACTTTATCCCTTTGCGGACGATGAAAGTCATTTTGGCTTTCAGCTGGGCGCGCCGTTGGGACAATTGCGTAGATTGCTGCGTGCTCCAGTAGAAATTCCGGTTAACCCTTTCGGGAACGCGTGGACCACTCGTGGTGCACGCGAATTTTCGTGATTTTTTCCGTCAGCTACAGATTTTCGTTAGACTTTAAATAATCATTCGATAGCCGAAAAAATTGCGGCTCTAAATGGCACCCTTAACTTGCGCAAATATTTTTTTAGTGAGCTGTAATAACGAAGAGAAAATCGCGTTTTTCTTTTCGAAGTGTACAGTCTGAATTACACTTGTGTTCACATGGTCTTTTCACAAAACGAAGGTTTTTCACCAAAGTTAGTAGCCATTCGATAGCTTGAGAAATGGTGATTCCAAATATGTACCTAGTTTTTCAATTGGTTAGCAGATGAAGGTTTTTACGCGCTGTAAAAACGATGAGCAAAAACTGCGTTCCGTTTCCGGAGTGATTTGCGTGCTTCGCTATCATTTATGCCTGACCTTACACTAGAGTTTTGATAATAGTGCGATAGTTCGAAAAGTGTAGATTTTGTAAAATAATTTGGCTTTTTTCGAACTGATTTTTTAGTGCTCTGAAGCATAGGAATCAAGATTACGTTTCACACTCTGAATAAACATGTAGTCTCTTGAACTTCGCAGTGGGTGTTTTGGTGATTGTGTAATGAAATTCATATTCTAGAGGCAATTTGTGATGAGAAAGAATGATATACTGTTAAGAACTTTCTATAAAAGTCTTTTTCTGTAAAAAGAAAGTCCCTGTGTTTGTCTTTTTCAGTAAAAAGAAAGTCCATGATGTTTGTCTTTTTCAGTAAAAGAAAGTCCATGTGTTTTAAAAATCCCCACTTTTCAATACCAACGTAACATCGAAGCGAAAATAACGCATATCCATTTCTTACTTCGTATTTTGTCATGATATGCAATAAAGTAAAACTGAAGCAAATTTTTTTCGATTTATGACTTTTTCAAGAAGCTTATGTGGTGTGACTTTTGGCACGCAGTGTAATAAACTTTCATAAAGCCCACCATCATCAATATGTAGAGTACTTCTCTGGAAAAATTGCATATTACTCATCCAAATTTCACAAACCTTTCACTGATTTTGTTGATCTTTTGTTTGAAATATTTACTCACCAAACATTAGATATAAAACAACCATCGATCATTTGCAGTTCAACCTAAATTGCAGTACCCGTCAACATTCACCCCCCCCCCCCCCCCATTGCATAGAATTTTGCTTGATACATTCGACAGATTATGAGTTCTACTATGCGTTCGGGATCGTGTTATACGTGTATCCTTCTATACTGCACAATTTGTATAGTTTCGTCCCGTTTTTGTGCCTCTTGCTGTGAAGGTGTTGTCGAAAAACAATTTTTCTTTTGAAGGGTCCCTTGATTTGTCGATGCATACAATCTTCTCAGATCTATATGCGACTTAGCAAATCCTATTGACAAGTTCTAGTAGCTCTTTGATTTTGTGTAGTCTGTCCTTTCCATCCCACTTGGTGTTGTCGGCAAAATGTAAAATCCTTAATACGGTTTTCTACGTCTAGGCATGAGATCTATTCCAAAGAAGGAGTTCCGAAATGAGGAACGACTGCCTCAATACTTCTTCAGGTGTAGTAGCTTCACAACACCCATTTCCATATTCAAAGCTATGAATGACTTCATTTCTTTCGCAATGGTCTCCTCCAATCGGCGTTCTTCTGAGTGCCATAGATATTTGTCTGCTCTGCAATCAACTCCCAAAGGTGGGTCATGAGCAGTTCGCAGAAATCAGCTGCTTGCCGGCACCCGGTAACAATACTGTGTTGGACACCTGCCGCTAGGTCATCAAATGGCAGGACGGTGGATGGCTACACATTGGTAGTCCAATCACCAACTACAATGTCTACAGTCAAAAGAGCTCTTTGTGCATCGTCAGTTCCGTCATCGTCATCTTCAGAACCTTGTGGATTGTGCACGTTGTTGTCCATGCTCGCAACTGATTCGTTACCAGTGTCTTCGTCAGCGCTTACAGCTAAGCCTTGAAGCATGGTTTCTAATTCTTCATCTTCAGAAGCTTCCCAGTCTTCTTCTTTTAAGGCTTCCCAGTCTTTTTCTCTTGACATGACGGAGCTGAAAGGTAAGCTCTCGAATTTTTGCAAGCAATATAGCAAGTTGTAGTTGTAATGGAGTAATAAACTCACATCGATAGTAAGATAAAAAAGACTAGGAGAAACTCGTAAGCAGCTAAATTTGCCACATAGCAATCAATACTTACATTCGCACACAAGAACTATGGCTTTGATCTATGTGATTGATTTGCTTGATCTACATATCTGGCAGAAGTTCGCAACACGTCTTCGGATGCAATGTGTAAGATTCCAAGTTTCACTAGTGTGAAGGACCTTTTATTCAGAGTATTTGTCTAGGCATAACTTCTCTAGCCGAAACGATGAAAAAACCCTAATCAAGTACCAAAAATCAACGATTTGCACCGCGTGTGGCCATTGAAAGTGGCGGTCCCAAAAGGGTTAATTAAGTTCTCAGAAGACATTACCATCAAAAAGCGATGGAATATCACTGACGAAACTCCTGAATGAATAATTCTAGCAAGGTTGAAGCTAATGCTTTCCAAAATCTTGCCTTATCCAAAGGAAAAACCACGTTTTGCGAAAGGAATGTATTTCCAACTGCCACTGCACATTTTCTCTTATCTTCTTGATGTTTTTGTAATCAATCATAGCTTGGGAAATTTCGATTTTGATAGTAAGCTTGTTGTGTGGAAAGACTTTCATTGTACGTTCTGTTCATAAATAGAAGAAAGCGTTTTGCAATCGCCTTCCATTTTTTTTAATTCATGACAATTTTTTGGGATTATATGACTAGATTTCGATTTTTATAAACTTTTTTTCTTGCCACAAAGTAGTTAAAGTATTACTGGAAGAACTTTTTTAGACGTATTAGAGAAAAGATCAACGCCCAACTGTCTTGGAAATCTTTACTTCACTAGACAATTTCTATCGCATGCAATCGCATTTCAAGGATTGCTCTCGTGAGCCTCTGTACTTTTCGAGAAAAAGCAGATATCATTGCATTATTGGTATCCATTGAATAGCTCGAAAAATGAAATTTTAGAGCCGAAGTTGGTTTTCACAAAGGCCATTTTCTGCTTGTGCTACTAGCGAAAAAAATAATATTTTCCATTTGCCTCAATCAACCCATCCTTTCAATTTACAGCGGATTTCTCGATGCGCATATAACAGAGCTCTATACGAAGGAGACCTCATTATACGAATATTTCGTTGATTATTATCAGAGGAACTTCTATAAACGTAGTTTTGTGAAAATACTCTTGAATTTCTCATTTTCGATTATGAAAGCTACATTCTTGATAAGACGCCTTTGCAACTCTCCTTGAAAAATCATGCCTGGAATCATATTTCACATAATTCTGATACTGCTAACAGTTCATAAATATCCTCATCAACAAACAGCGGCCCTCTAATAACAACATCAAGCAAAAACAATTACAAATTACACAAGTCTTTAACGATACATTAGTATCTCTTGGCATCTTTCCGTTATTTCTACTCTGATTAAGTTCTTTGGTCAAAACGTATATCTTGTCAAAATTTAAAATGTAAATAATCATTCAATAGTTGGAATTAGGTGAACATGAACGCTGTATTCTATTTCTCAAGTGGCTTGTTTTTTTGCGCTGCAACAGTCGGACTGATATTTTGTTTCACATTATAGGATCTCTCGTCGGATAAAGCACTTTCTATGAAATATCAGTCACCATTCGACAAATCTCAGCAATTTCAAAAATGTAGTTCGCTTTGAGGAGATTTGGTTTCGCGCTTTGAAGGCTAGAATTTTGCGACACTGGATCGAAGTCACCGCGGTTTTTGCAACATATCGACTAACTGCGAAACGTAATATTCTTTTGACTGCTACAGTACAGTAAAGAGTTCTCTTAAAAAATCAAAGTTAATGTGAAAATCCTAGGATTCAAGCTAGCAGAAATTTACCGATATTCGTTTATGCAGAGACGACTGACATGCAAGGCAAATGAAATGCCATATATAAGTACACTGAAGTTTTCCATAGTTAAAAGCTGTTTTCTGCATATAGAATGTATCGCAGCTGGAGAGTAGAAAAGATGATACTGTTTCCAAATTGTAAAATGATTAACGTTTCTTAAGCGTGTGACCCGCCAAGTTACTCTAGCTGCCAGTGGAAGAAACGAAAATAGTTGCGAATGTAAAATACGACTTATTTTCTCAGTAACACAATTTTCTCCTGTTTATAAACTTTTTCAGTAAACTCAACCGATTGTGGCGTTTTGTGCTCGGTTTTCCTGTATTATTCTCATATCTGTTCGGTTATGGGCTGTTCTTCGTGCAGTTTATAGATTTCATGTACAATACCGATATTGGGATGCAACTCGCCAAAAAAGATGTATATCACATACCGCCGGCTCCACATAAGGTATCGTGTGAGAAGTAAATGGTCATTGACCTCGAGGGATGTAAACTTTATTAATTTCAGCTTCTTAGTGAGTCCAGTGTTCAGCTTCTGGATACGAATAAATGCCCATTATGCCTACGTCGCAGAAAAAACGATACCGCACTATCAGTCTCTGGATACGTGTTCTGCTATATCTGCATCTACAATCATATCAAGGAATTCAAGAGGTTAGCGCAAAATTCGTAGTCTCTACTTGTACATTCAGCTTAGAATTCTATACGAAAGCGAAAGCAAACGCTCAGCTGATTCGTTAGCGTGCCACTATAATCTTCGTCTAGTTCCAACTATGAACTCAATCATTTTTATAATGCCACCAAAGTAAAATCGAGTGAGTGCACATCACTCAGGGACTGGTGTCTTCGAACACTATATCTTTTGCCTTTCACCCGTAATATCGAAGCTCAGTGTATGACCATCATGGCTATCGAACAGATTTCGTGCAGAAATTAGTGTGTCTCTAAGAAAACGAGCTAATTGCGAAGTTTCACAACGGAAACAATAGCAGTCTTGTTCGATTGATTTTGATAAATCGTCTCGATACAAGAAACATGTACTTCAAACGTTTTTTCAAAATTTTAGATGCCCTGTGACCGGACTTCCAGCCACTACAAATGAGCTAATCCGATTGTACATTCAGTGAAAGGATGTTGATCATACGATACTCGCCAAAATGGAATAGTAGTGCAATAAGTTTGATCCATCTCTGCTCAGAATAAATTCGTGCTCTTAAGATAACATTTTTCAAAGCTCTTCTGTGTATATATATCTAATGATGTTTAGTGGTGTGCAAACTCCAAACGTAAAACGAGATTCGAAACCGTATCTCACCTATTTCAAGACACGTGTTAACCATTGCGCAATCGAGGCTCCGTTCTGTCATCACTCTTTCACAGAGACACTTGTATAGATTTGTCAGCAGTCAACCACAATACAGCTGTGTCGGAAAAACGGTGATAGCAGAACGAGCGCGGTAGTGCAGTACCGCAGACGATGAAATGCGGGTTGGAATCTCGTACGATGTTCACAATATTGCACATCACTTAACAAGACTACTGGACATGTTACAGTCACAGCTACAACAATCATCTTTCCGCGCACGGAAGTAGAGTAAAAATAAATGAACACTACCTAGTAGCGTATTTTAAAAACAGGTAGAGATTTGATGATGATGTAACATCTGACAATATCTTACAACAATTGGATCTCTAAAGGGATAAGATTTCACAGTAGTGAAATTTTTTAGTGGGTGTCAGTTTTTTGATCAGCAACTGATATGATGATGCACAGACAGAAACTCCGTTCGGTAAAATACACTGAACTTGAGTGTGGCATATGGTATTGTGTGGACATGGACAGTGTTTCTATTACATCTAAAAATCGATGTGATTACCTATTTACACTTGTCAAGAGAGGTTCGACGAAGTTGTGGAATTAACACGAGAGACTTTTTTGGCGTTAAGCATATTTAGTAAAGCAACTTCGTGGTGGATATACGAATGCTTTGTGCGATTATTTAGTGGCTCATAAAAATTTTTCAGTCATCAATAATGACAGTGATAAGAAGCAGGACGTGAACTGTTCTGTAAAACAGCTGCAGTGATAGAAGGATGGGGATACCTCGTGCTTCTTCTTGCAAGGCATACGCATTTTTCATTCATGTGTAAGCTTAACCTCATACCATGAGAAATGAAAAAGGCGCTCCGTGGAAAAGTAGTTTTGCTTTTAGCGCTTATTTTCACAAAGTAGGGCTGTGTAATTATTATAAACCATGCCATCACCACGCTGCTCTTAGGCATTCCCCACACGCTTTTTCAAAATATAATAATAAATTTGGTGAATGGGTAAGGCACCGGGTGAAATCATACCAAAAACGGGAAAGATTTCGTTGAAGATACTGTTGAGAGGACCATATTTGAAGCTCTACAGGCATGCGAAGGACTAAAAGATCTCTTAAAGGTATTAATTTACTCGATATGAGTTAAACGATAAACGTGTAATGCTTTTGAGACAGAAATATGAGGATCTTCAAATCTTAAATGTCGTATACACATTGGAACCTATATAGAAGGTTAGTTTTGTGTCAAAGTAACGCTTGGTAGTCTTCGTTAGAGAACAACCTCTGCGGAAAACATGCAGAACACATTGAAAAACAAATAGTACAGAATTCACGAAATTACAGTTTCTTGACAGGAAGTGATTTTTATGCCTTTTGAACTTTTACAAGAAATGGAAGTTCTGTCACTTCTTCAAACTTGCAGTACTATTGTAGCCGAATCATTCTCCATTCAAATGGTAGATGTTGGCGCGAAAATTGGGCAACTGCAACTTACATTTGATACGTTTGAAAGGGTTCGTCCTACATTGGTGCACCACTGTCATTTAGATTCCAAAAATATTTTTAGTATGACTTCAAAGAAATTTTGCTATGACGATCTGTCTCCAATCGTTCAAACTTACCATTCAACAATAGCAAACTTAATTGAGCTTGCTAAATGATCCTTAAGCCGTTAGTTGATTAATCAGTTGTGGAATGGGTACATCCCGTTGAATGCACAGGTAATCCGATGGATTTTTCGCTACACAGAGCTTTTTGCTTGGCCTTTGCCAGTCACTGTACAGTCTGAGATATGGCGACTCTAATGTTATGTTGCTTTCGCAGAGGCCTTTTTGATGTGTCCTAGCAACGAAGGGAATATTACGTTTTGCATTGTGAGTTTGACCCGTCGTCTAACCTTATCACAGGCTCATGGGTTATTATGTGGTAAAGTTCGCATGATGGAGATACTTTTTCATTGAAAAATGAGTTATTACTAGAAGTTACTCAGAGTTGCTACTATAAAAGTTTCTTCAGTAAACAGAACGTCCACGTTTAATAAATATTCTCATTTTCAAGGTAAAAGCCCATTCTCGCAAGACGAACATAATTTTAACACTCCTTGCACGTTTATATAGTCTTGTCTGACGAAAATGTAACTCGAAAACAGATTTTTTACGAAATAGTTTACGAAAAAACCTTCGTGTATATCCGCATATCGTCCAGTTATTCTTATTTGTTTTCTTTTACTTTGAAAAGTAACACGGTGGGAGTGAGATCGGCATCCGGCACTCCACGATCCGGCCAATCTTGCCAATGATAATGTAAGCAAGTATGTGGTAGCCGCATCGGTACGCTTCCTGCCAACGTGCGGACCCTAATCCAAACTCGAGTCTCGAATGGGAACGAAGGCTGAAAATTTCATGGTGGACTGTATCAAAACACTGATAGATTGACGAGTTTTCAACTCATTCCGGTAAATCGCTTCAACACTAGTTTGGCTCAACGCTCTCACGATGAGTGACTCTTATAGTTGCCGTGATGTTGTGTCAGCACTACTCGTATATAGAATAAGAGAGACGTATCACCGAACAAGCCAGTCGCTTATAGCTCATAGTATCAACCAGCTTCATTTATCTTAATGGCATGTGTTTGCTATGAATTGTGATATTTCCGCGGACAACAGATGCAAGTTGTATGGACAATATAGAAAAGGAGTCCAGGCCCACGTAAGGGAAAATGCTTAATTCTTTATTTAACCACTTCTAGCGGTGTTATGATGTTCCAAATATATACCCATTAATGTAGAGTGACGTTAAAACTTTCGCGTCAGCGGGACTAGAACCCGCACCTCACTCTTTCGGGGAATGCGTGCTCTATCCGTTGCACTACTGACGCCCATTTTGCACATCGCTCTTTCTACGTTACAGCGCATCTATCTGTCAGCCGCCAGCCGTCAACGGCCTGGCCTGGGTAGTCGGTGTCGACGTTGAACCCAGTCACGCTGACAGATATTGGGCATGGGTATCTATTTGAAACATCATAACACCTTTAGAAGCGGTTAAATAAAGAATTACGCTTGATCTTCAATACCCAATATCTGTCAGCGTGACTGGGCTCAATGTCGAGACCGACTACCCAGGCCAGGCCCTTGACGGCTGGCGGCTGACAGATAGATGCGCAGTAACGTAGAAAGAGCGATGTGCAAAATTGGTGTCAGTAGTGTAACGGATAGAGCACTCATTCCCGCAAAGAGTCAGGTGTGGGTGTTACTCCCGCCTGACGCAAAAGTTTTGCACATCACTCTTCATCAATGAGAAAATACTTAGTTGTGGCAATTGCACTATGCTCTACCACACAGACATTATTGTTCGCCAAAAGTCTATGATAGAGTCTCATAAAGCACATAAGAATTTTGTCATTCAATGAAGCTCTGTTGATTTGTTAGCCACTGAAGCTGCACAATCTGACGTATTGCTTTCGATATATTCAGTAAAGGATGTATTTCACGGTTTACTCTCTACGAGATTAATGAAGGCGTTCCACAATGGATCACACTGCGTCATTACCTGTTCTCGTTTCTTCTAAGCCATTGTTACACCTTCAGAAGAGCATGGCTTGTTTTCCTCAAGAGTGAAGTACTCAGCGCATTTCTTCGCATTCTAAAATGATATAACTGTGGCGCACTGTGCTTATCAGTGTAATAAATACAAACTGAATAAACGAACTTGTTCAACAAAATTACAAAGCATAAGAATGGCCACAGATTTTTCTTGAACAACCATATACCAAAAATCCGGGCATGTTCTTGGGAGTGATGCCTGAATCAACTATTCTAATCTATCAGTTTATTGCCGCAATCCACACGAAGGCACAAATAAACGCCAAATGACATAATCTATCAGAGAATCAAATATCAGGTAGATGGAATCTTGCTGGTAACCCGCTCACAGGCGTCAGAAGCAAGCTCATTATATGCGCAATTTAACAAGCTCTGCTTCACTACTATGAAGTTCACCAATTGATGACCGTTTTAGAGAACGTCATAGAGCGCGATTCTAAGTGCACCGAAATCAGTCAATACGTGGGACCCGACAAGGATATCTGACTGAGTTTTACGAGCATTGTTCTACTGTCCAATTTCCAGAAAGAGAACAAGGAAAACTAAGACAGTAGATGCAAAAATACGGTCTATAGATTATGAAATTTTGAGCTATTGTATAGTCTAGTACAAGCCAAATTGGCATACATGTTTGTGAAAAGGACATCAATACAACAGTGCGCATTTCAGCTGTTCTTGTATTCCACCCAACAATACCTGAACAACTAATTTTATTATCCAATACTGTGCATTCAACACCATAGTAAATATCTATCTGTGTACTTGTGTGCAAGTTAAGCGTTTCTGAAGTATCGGAGACGACACGAATATACGAAACAGGGTCGAGTCGTATGATTGCGCGATCATTATCCAAGCATCTCACATCCTATAAAATCGAATTCACAAAGATTTTCTCAGTATGAACATTAGAAGAGTGCAATGTTGTTTTTGTAGATTATCTGTAAAACACAAAAGGTTGGTCATCGATTCATTCGTACTCTCGGAAAAAGCTATCTCCTTCATCTTTCGAGGACGGTGGACTGTTAACAGTGTTGGCGTAGGAAAGGAACACTGAGTAAGTACTTTGATGAAATCACTGTTTACATCAGATATGCTTTTGATCACCTTTACGACAAATTGTGATGTCGTTTTAATAAGGAATTTGTTATAAATGGCTAATTCACGGGATTTACGCAAAACACACATAGTTCTGAATACTAGTAATGTCAATAAATAGAAAATCATCATCACATCAGCAAAGTGTTTCTGACTTGGAGTGGAATTCACATAGAGACTGTGGTGGTGTGAGAAGACACATCTCATAAATCGAGCGCTTTTTCGATATCGTCACAATCTGATGTGGTGTTGTAAGAAGCGATGACACTGCTTCTGCTCATAAGCCGTAACGGTATGGACAACATAATATCTACTTTTATCTACTCTCATAAATCTCAATATAGAACATTCTTATACAGACTTTGAGGATGTTTATAGCCATTTTATGGTTTGTTGTATTATATTTCGTTCATGGCAACAATCCGGCACACACGCGTTTCTGCAAATTCGCCACTTAGTGCAAATTTCTCTCAGCCACTTAGCACCTGTCACCGCATAAATAATTATCACGAAGACCATCATAGCACGAACAACTGCTTTGGACACTTGACACGAATTATTGTGACTTTGATGAAGCCGAAGCCGAAGCCGCCGGAACATTAGCCATAATATCAAAGAATTGTAAAAACCTCATATTAATTCAATATGAAACAAGAAAAATCTTTGAAAAGATTATCAGTACACTTTTCTTCAAACATACAACGTCGATTTAACTCGTTAATCGACCAGAGGAATAGATTTTTATAGGCGGAGTCGTTGTTGATAACAGCGCCAACTGCACGAGTTGCTCCACTACAATTCTTTCTCAAAGATAGATCATTTTCGTTACTATAGGAGCAAGATTTACATAATAATGCCCTCACTTATTAACCAATCTGTCGTGCGTTCATATCTTTGATCTTCATCGTCACGTACTCGATAGAAGTATGAGTTGGCCTTGTGTGTGCGTATATATACAAGGTAGACATAGCATATTGTTAGAAACTTAGGGTAGTAAGATTCTATTATACCAAGGTCCTTTCCAGCGACTGTTTTCGGTGACTAGTATCCAAACTGGCGACTCCACATTCAAGAATTGACTACACTAGAGCGCTTCGACCTTCTGTGCCACTGAAGGAGAGTTTATTTCTGCAAGGCGATTCTCGAGCACCCTAGGTACTTTTCAGCCACTTTTATGTAATTTTTCGATAAACTCAAGTACATTACACTACTCCACTATAATTCAGACATACTCACTCTTATATTCACCTAGGTGTGTTTGGGTTCACACAAAAGATGAATGTTCTTTCGGCGATGTAGAAAAGAACAACCTACCGCTGAGCTTTTTTGGCTACCTTCTCAAAGTAACAGTTGGCTTGTCATATGCAGCAGTCCCTGTGCCCCATCAGTCAGCTTTGCTCCCTTGGCGGTAATGAGAACGTAAAGAAATTTTCTTTAATGGCACCTGTTTGGGTTAGTCGGCGAGTGAAAGAATTTTACAGATTTCAGGTATTATAGGCGATTATTGTTAGTCGGGGAGCCATGGCCGAGTGGTGTGTCGGCCGTGTGATGCTCGATGCGACACGCGTGGAGCCGAGCTTCACTCTCAACTCTCTTCTTCAGTCAACAGCGACGCATCGTAGAACACCACAGCCAGGCAATTATTCAAGATAGCTAGAAAACTCGCTCAACCAGTATTCTAGGACGTTCGCGAAGAAGACGAAACAACGAATTGCAGCTAGAAGCACTGGGATCCTCACAGTGAAAAGAAAAACACTGCGAAAACAAATCAGTAAAGTGTCTGAAGCGTAAAAAGCCTTGATAGAAATCGCATTCGTGATTTGTAAAGTGCTTCTTTTTGATTAGTGTATTTACCTTGTCTAAACTTTGAAAACTACTCACCAATGTTATAGATTTTACACACAAAATACACAACAGTCAACAACTTATACAATTGATATCAGTCAGCAGCAGACTACTTTTGCTCACACAGCAGCATTAGCATCAGTCAACAGTTTATCACAGTCTCACTGAATTTGTGCGTCGCGACACCGAGAAGTAGTACTTCCTGCTCTTTCACTAGACTGTTCGTAGCCACTACAAAGCTTGAGAGCAAAAGATTTAACTGCTGAGCTTCGCTTTTCGAGGGGATCTTCCTGGTACCAACGAAGAGGAATATGCGCCTCACTTTTAAGATAGCAAGTCCGTTGCTTGAACGAGTTTCATTGGCTCTTGTATAGAAAAATATGTATCAAATGAACATGCTCCTTACTATTAATAAGTATACATGTCACCTATCTTGTGAAAATGCGGACGCCTTCTTCCACTTATCAAACTTTTGATCGTCCTAGAAAAGTATGTTCTACATAAACTGCAATGATCATTCATGTGCAGTATATAGAAGTCGATTAGCTTTTTGCATTTGAGCCTTACGTTTCCGTAACACATTCCATTGTTGTCAAAGAGTAAGGCAGTTTCTGAGCGACGATACCTTCTTTGGCAACTCACCAAATTTTCTTTATCAGTGTTCTTTTGACGTGATTAAGCGCAACAGAATTCAATATTGGCGGAGTTACGAAGGTCTCCTTTTCTTCAGAATCCAAAAACATAAAATTGACTTGTAATTTTCTCAGCCGACATTTATCAAGGCTCACCTTTGATAACGGTAGGTGCTACGTGGCAACAACGAAGAACGGAGAAGTTACAGCATCCAGTGGTTTTCCATATGATTCTGTGGCCTATCGCACGGAGCGTTTTCGTTATGCGAAAGTATTCGAATCCTTGACATATGTATAGAGTACAGATAATTCGTAGTAATCGGAAGTATATGTATCCGAGCTATGAACGTAGGAAAGGATCTGCATGGCAAGCAGAAAGAAGACGAGGAGTGTGATTCACTGATGAACGGCCACAATCAGCCAAACGTGGTTAAACTGAAGTTGTTATGAGTGGTTGGAACATTAGGAAAGTACAGGTGAGGGATCAAACAGTACGTGATATCGAAAGCAACGGGCTTGTCCAGCGACAAAGGTTGCAAGGACGAATGTACTCTCAGTAAAGTATATAGGGTATTAAGGGAAATATAATGAACAAAATTCCATAGAGCGACGGAAGAAAAATTTTGCCATACCTTTGCGCTCGTGCCAACTCCTGAAAGGTTAAAACAATTCGATTCAACTAGAGTTATCGATAAACTATCGCCCTCAGTATGCATTAAATTTTCAACCAACTATTCGTTCTTTTCTGATTTTCAATTGTTGTGCTGACCTTTGGGCATTCCATATAATGAAAAATGTCCAGACTTGAAAATTTACAGCGTACTATCTTTTGTACAACCTATTACAATAGGCTGAATGTCAAAAATAGCATGAGTAGTATACTAGCGCTTTCTTACACTCATAAGAGCTATAGATGCTCCAACAGCATAGTTTGAATAGAATAAGCCGTGATGTGTCAGGATTAAACGACGAACGAAGAAGTTTCGTTTCAGAAGCGAAGAAGAAAACCCAGTTAAATAACAACTCTCACACGCCGCTTTGCGATTCGATTGAGCGCAGCAATTTCTATTGCCGTTTCGGACGGGTCTATATTTTAATGCTCCCAGTTAGGTGTGTAGTTCTTCAATGAAGTTTCCATGATGTGTCTTTCACATTCGTATTCGTAAGTGGGCAATAGTGGCAACTTTCTAATTACCGATAAATGTCACATTATGTTCTTCTCCGCGACAAAGGGATAATAGGAATGTAATACTGTATTAATGTACCTGTTCCTACTTAGTTTGATCATAATGTGTTCAATGCAAAAGTGATTCGAACTTCTGTACTTTTAGTTTGAGTGATCATTTTGTAACTATAGGACTTACTTAGGCAATTTCAAAGAATCACAAAAAATTACGATGTGAGCCCGGTATTCAGTGAGAAAGCACGTGCGGCTCACAAGTGTGCTAGTTTCCGTTATTCTGACCCAAGTTGTGGGTGCGAGCAGCCGCATCTTCCCGGAAATCTGGACTTGGATGGACATTCTGGAAGAAACTTCTCACGCGCGAAAGCTGAGATAATTCCTACTGGTCATTTGCAACAATGGTTGAGTAACTCTGTCTGGTTATGACCGTGATCTTGCAGTAGAAATAATTTCGATGAAGGTGATACTCTTTTTTACCAAGATGTACACACATCAAAAAGGCAACTAATTCGTACCAATGTGCTGAATCTCTGGCCTTTTAAATCTTTTATCCAATGAAAAACAAAAGCCGTGGAAATCGTAGAAAATCCTGGATCGCTTAGTATACGAGACGTACAAGGCTTACAACTCAACTACCTCGTGAAAAAATTATGTTAAGTCATAGCACTAAAGTAAAATCCATGGTCCTTATTTGTTAGACGGCAAAAATAAGTATTTAGCATCGCTTCTAGGACAAGAACTATGCACAAGAATGTTAGTAATAATTTGCAAGCTTGAATCTCTAGCTAGCGCGATACATGGTCGGTTTTCGAAAACTTCGAAATAAAATCACGTTTTACATCGGCCGCGAATTTTTAACTATTACTTCGTTGAAAGCGCGGAAAACATATGAACATATGGAGAGAATTTTTCATTACCAGTGACAAACGTTTAATCTGTAATTTTTTTGAAGAAAAAAGACAATTCTTGGTTGAATAACAAGAATTTACTTCGCATATTCCCGCCAAAAAGCCATTCGACCCTTGACTGTATCAACCCTTTGAGGACCTTAGAGAAAAAAGGCAATTCTTGATTGAATATCAAAAATGTACTTCGCATATTCCCGCCAAAAAGCCATTCGATCCTTGACTGTATTAACCCTTTGAGGACCAGCGTTGATAGGCGGTGTCGCACCGTCGCTTGCGCAGCAGTTATAGAAGGCGGCATTTGTGTCTCTGGGCGAGAATGTCGTGCTTCCTGCGTCTGCATTCTCACGATACGAGAGGGCGGTGTTAGAGCAGCTAATTGAGACCGTGAAAAAATTGAGAGTGAGAACAAAAGCTGAGGAGAGTATGTCCACATGGACAACCAGTTACTGGGATGTGGCGAGAGGCTTTAACCTAAAGAAGATGACAAGATTACGCGAAAACAATTACAAGACAAGACTTGCTTGGTAAAACAATTCTACAGATTGCAATACGTTGCCAATTCAACGACTTCGCTGCTGAATTTTTGATCTATAACATCACAAACATTATTCATTGGTGCAATCTTTGCCATTTTACGTGCTCTTCTTACTTCTTTTATTCCACTATGCTCTCGAGATGATGTTTTGTATCTCGCCCAATTCTCACCTGCACAAATAACTTCAATGAGGCCACGTATAGGTGGCCTTGAGAGGTCCCATCAGTACATGAGAGAGCCTCTGGTCTGCCTCACCGACTTCAAAGGGATGGATTCTTTGTTGAGCAATCAAAACAGAGAAAGAGAAAGTCATTGAAACTCAACTCTTTTCAAAATACAGTTTTATCTACTAAATTTTCCACACTATCAGGAAACGGATATTAGCATATTAGCATGGGACTCAATTTGTCACTACTTCAATAAGTCGTTGATATACTGGACGCAGGTAACGCTGTCGTCACTGGATTAGGTGATGCTTTGGAAGAATCAGCGACCATCTAGGATGAGAAGGATGATACCGTAATACGATTACCGAGAATGCAAGCAAACGTCACACTTGACTTGCATTCGACATTTCAGTGATAAAGGAGTATGACAGGCCCTAGATTCACAGCCAAGAAGGCATTCAACAGTCGATAAGACTATGAGACAAAGGACCCAATGGAACATGTGTTATTAATCAAAAGAATTCGAAAGTAGATCGTCTAGGACTATTTCAACATTCAGGACAGATCTTGCTTTTGATCTTCATGTAAGAAAGACGGCAGTTTTTCTATGACATTGTTGCGCTGGCCAAAGATTGATGGCAGAATGTGAAAAACGTTCGTGTCATAAACATCAACGCACAAACGTTGCGAAGAAGAGTGGCCTTGCTCAAAGGTTCGTCTGAAGCAGGAAGTCCTTCATCGTCACATTAGCTCGATTTATACTATAAAACAATCTTTCTCAAAAGGCTCATCAGACTGCCCTAGAACCTTAACAATTCGACGTTCGTTTTCTTCACATATTTTTAGTAGTTCTGTAAAATCCACTCTTTTTTTCCATCATACTACCAAAGGATTTGAATTATAAAGACCCCTGACAGGTGATGTGCTTTTCAATGGACAATCATTAAGATTGACCAGAATAAAATTATGGATTATTGTGCGTTGAAATTAGCTGCTTATAAAAAGCATATGATAGATAATTGTGCAATTCGTTGCATTCCAAAATTTTCTCGATGCTGATTTTTTTTAAAATTCCGAATTAAAAAACTGATAGATGCATGTGAGGTATGCGAAGGTTATCACCAATAAGGAAAATCCCAGTAAATTTCCAAAATTTGGACTAGGCAAAGCTTTATCCAGCGTGGTTGACCTGGAAAGTGTGCATGAAATCCAGACTTGTTTTAGGTCTTACTTATTAGCATTACTGGCAGAGAAATCAGCAGCTACATGTTCAAATTTCGAATGATTTTTGAGCAGCAAATGCTGCATCCATCCCGCTTCACCCGATCAAGGCGTGGCTGGTCCTTCGTTAGAGCGCTTAGTTTAGAAGCGATTTCTATGTGCACTGAAATCAGTCCTTGTTTGGTAAATAGTAATGGTTTTCTTTCGAATCGTCGTCCGGTTACTTAGTTCGATTTCTTCCTTTATCCAAAAAAAAAGAAATTGTAAAAAGAATTTGTAAGGACTTGAAAGTGGAATTCTAAACTGGACAGGTGACACATGCATTCATCGAAACCTGTACAGTTCGTGAAAGTTCCGTAGTGACGTGAGCATGATAAGGTCGAAATTGTGAAGAAGGGGTTAATTATCATTCAGTTCGACTGCAGACTGGAAATCTTTCGCTACACGGATGAAATGATGCTGGAATTTAATATATGAAAAGCTGTGCTAATTACAACTTGGGCTGTGAATTGAATACTTAATAAGGACATTGTTTGCAAGTTCTATCTGATAAAGCAATCACTATCAAGGCGGAAATAAACACGTGGATAAAGATGTGTTCGTAAGGTATATAAAGCATAACTAGCGGTAGGATTCATTTTGAGCTTATGGTACTACAAAGCTGGCGTCTTCACTGGCTAATGTGTGTAAGCTTATGGAATATTGCTGGTGTATGCTTCCCAACATTCAAGTGTCCAGATGAAGTGCGTGCTGTTCGCACTGTATGCAGAGCGCTTCGATGAACCTGGCGGTATCAGGTCCCCGGTATGAGAGCTCTTGTACGAAAGGGCTAGACCAGAACAGGAGAAACTTGTACCACATGAGCAGCAGGCGAGTCAAATTTCCAAATAACTGATTGTTATCCCTGAAAAGATTTTTGCTTCAGATCTGGACCAACACAGCGGTGGAGCTTGCACGGTTAGAGGCACGTCGACGATGTTTTGACACCTTCATGAGTCATTATCTGTAAGCATGCCTTTTATGGAGAAAAACTGCGTCTGTTTTACTTGGTTCCTTTACGGGTGATTAGTGATTGTTAGAGAACGGTGAACAACAAGTTTTTCCAAGTATCTTGCTGAGCTATCACCAATGATTTCATTTTATACAAATAACTGAGGATATGCAACGCAGCGGTTAGAGGTGCTCTACAATACGAACTTGTGACTGGTTTGATCCTAAACCCCAGTTTTTATATTCGGAGCAAATCTTTCGCTCGCTTCATCGCCTAGAAATCGCAATCTAGCGAGGTGGTGACGCGCGGTTGTCTGTGCTTGGCTTCCGTTTGGGAATCTTTCTCTCATGATCGACATGTTTAACGCTGGCATAGTGCAATTTCCTTCGATGCCATGAAATGAGGGCACTAGGTTGTGCATGTATTCGGAACTGTTTCCATTTGACTAGAATGAGAGGACAGCTCTTGTGATCTGCCAACCAAACAACCGACCAACCGAGTAAAATGACAGGCTAAATACTTTTCTGCCAATAAATAATCTACATTCATAGAGAAGCCTCTATCAATCAGCAATTTAATCATTATCAAAAATTGATAATATAATAATTGTCGCTCTTATAATCTAATCAGAAATTATTGAAGCTTTGAAATCCCAGCTTCCGATCACATCGTTATCAGCGAGCTGCGCAACGCTCTAAAGATCTGCGTCGCCTTCCATGCGTGGCCCATGATGCCGTAAGGACGATGAATTTCTCACACTTGAACGGTCGACCAACGTTTCAGAACAGGGTGCTGGTTACTCTTTTGTTCATCTTATATCAAACTATATTTGTGATACCCATTGTGGGAAAACTATAAGACTGAACTCAATATTAGATTCACGACTATACAGGAGACGTAAGTGTTAAGTAATTCATCAAACAGTTCTCAGGAAACGACACTCGTCAGATGTTTGCAGAAAAGTAGGAAAATGATCTTGCAATGGACCGCAACGTGATTATGAATCAAACCAGTGGATGCATTGATAAGGTTAAGGTAGAAATTGATAAAGTACTTTAGAAAAACACACACTCAGTAATGCATTCGGTTCATTTTGACATCAAGAATATTTCTATGAGGACCTATTTTGAATCGATTTCAGGGTGCTCTGTAGTGCTAATTAATCGTTCTTTTTTGACAATGACAAATCATATTCAGGAAGAACGTTTTCTTATCGCTGCAGTACAGACGTTTGATAATGTAGATGGAATGTCTTTGACGGCCGAGTATGCAATGAACGAGTTCAGAAAGAGACGGAATTACTGACATGGTAGGATTTGAAAAAGTTTGTTTTGAGTTGGATATCTAGTTGTGGTTTTTGACGAATGATGCTAGGATTTTTTAAGGCAGAAGTAAAAAAAACTTACTCATCCCACGGTTGATATCACTGCGCTACACGAAACGTACACCTATATAACACTGAGGAAAAAAATGTGTTTACGAAATTACGAAGTATCATATATAAAAGTGGCTGTCAGCTTAAAGGGAATTATAAAGCGAAATCGCATATCCCACTAAACCTGTTAAAGGTTGGGGCTGATAGCTAACATAGAGATGTTGAAGAATGAGTGGTCGGGCAAATGTGCTTCAGTGGTGTAGTGGTAGAACACGCGTCCCTGGATAGGATGAAACGTGGGTTCGTTTCTAGCCTGAGGCCGTGTTTTTGCTCACCACCCAATTCTCTTAGTTGAAAAAAATGTGTCTTAGGATTTAGATGCGTTCCTAAAGCAAATCAGAACAATAACGTAAATCTGAGGGTAGGCTGGAAGTATATGGTCTTTAAGCATTATAGCATACTGCACGTAGAGTTGGAGCTTTGACCAGTGAAGATTTGGAGTGGTTCTTTCAGTATCTGTCACTTCTGAAACAAGGCCACATTTGTGAGGGCATAACATGAGATGAAGCCTTTGTGAAAAAGCATGATGACGAAGAGGATGCGATTATCAATAGCAGAGGGAAGGCATACGTTTTTTTTTGGAATTAAAACGGCTCAAAACAATTCATCTCCTTATTAGATTACTTGTCAATATGACGAATTAGGCGCCTTTATCGCACTAGGAATAGTGGAGTAAAACATTTCATGTCCTTATCACATTAGGACGCAATAGGCGCCCATATGGCAATATACCTAATGAATAAAAGCAATTCATATCCTTGTCAGATTAATTGTCAATAGGAGGAAATAGGTGACTATATCGCACTAGACCAAGCAGCTCAAAACAATTCATACCTTTATCCGAACACTGGTAAATAGGACGAATTAGGCGCCTTTATCGCACTACGAATAACGGCGTAAAACAGTTCGTGTAATTATCACATTAGGACGAAATAGGCGTCCTTATCGCATTAGACTCAACGGCACAAAACAGTTGACATCATTATCAGAATACTTGTCAGTAGGACGAAATAGACGCCTATATTGAACCAGACCGGACGTCTGAAAACAGCTCATATCCATATCAGATTACTTGTCAATAGGACGAAATAGGTGCCTATATTGCACTAGACCTAACGGCTCAAAACAATTAGTTTATCAGATAGCTTGTCAATAGGACGAAATAGGCGCCTATATCGCATTAGACCTAACGGCTAATAACAAGCAGCTTCTCTCTTCTCATCCCTCACATACAAAAAAGGAGCTAGTAAAGAACCAAAGGATCATTGGCTTCCTTTCTTGAACGTGCAAGTAAGCTTAAGCGAGAGCGGCTACATCACAAAATGGTATCGGAAGCCAAGTAGTAAAAATATCCTGGTTCACTGTCTCTCTTCTCATCCCTCACATACGAAACAGGCGCTAGTAAAGAACATGTTTCGAACAGCAGCCAACGTATGTACTGGGGAGGAGCAGAGAGTAGAATCCGTGAAACTGGCTCGGGAAATAGCCACTTCTAATGGATATGAATTTGTAGCCTCTTGGCTTAGGTTTAGAGGAAATAGTACGCCTCCGAACGAAAACTCGAATAAAAGGAAAATCCCGTTCATCCTCCCGTTCTTTTCAAATGAGATCAGTACAGCTATAAAACGCTGTTTGAAAAGAGCGGTTTAGAGCAATCGGTGGATCTTATTGAAATACCACCGAATACTCTAAAACGCCAACTAGTTCGCAACCGCATATATGACCGTCTCTGTATCATGAAAGATCGTAAAATATGTCCTAACTGCAGAGACGGTGATTGCACGAGCGTAGGCACAGTCTACCAAATCTCTTGCAAGGCGTGTAGCGATAAATATATTGGCGAAACGGGTAGGCCGCTCTATGCCCGCAGAGAAGAACACCTAGCTGATAAGCGTCTTAAAAGACGGAGCACCCTGCTAGGGACACATAGAGAACAGAAACACGACGGAGCTGATTTTGAGATTGAAGTCACCATCCTTGCGCAGGAACAAAAAACATCAGCGCGAAAACTTCTTGAAGCTTTTTGGATTAATACCACCAATCCAACTATGGACCGCAGGGAGGAATGCCTCGTTATCACACTTGATTTTAGTCAGTAAATAAGTTTGTTATTTTGATGGGTAAGGTGCATTACGAGCCTATGTGATCTCCTTCCGGTAGTCTCCACTTGAATCATTCGGTGGAACACATATGAAAAGAGGTGAGTATGTTGAGAGTTGTTGTGCTTGATGCGATTGAAATCTAGGTCTGGTGATTTTTCTAAGGGACTTTGGAGGTGTTTGGCTTATTGGATTGCGGACAGTTTGACCATTTAGGCTCTGAAAAAGGCGAACTGTCGAAACGACAGCTGTCACATAAAGTTTTTTGAATCACCTCGCGTTTGGCTTAAAAATAAGACAATCAGTATCCTCAGCAGATTGCTTGTCAATAGGAGGATTTAGGCGCCTATATAGTAAAAGCCCTAATGGCTCAAATCAATTCAAATCCTTATTAGATTACTTGTCAATGGGACGAAATAGGGGCCTGTATCGCACTAGACCTACCGGCAAAAAACAATTAGTGTCCTTATCAGACCGGAATCATTCGTCATATTGACAAGTAATCTTATGAGGACATGAATTGATTTGAGCCGCTAGGTCTAGTGCGATATAGGCGCCCATTTTGTCCTATTGACAGGTAATCTGATAAGGATATGAGCTGTTTTCAGCCGTTAGGTCTGTGCGATATAGGCACCTATTTCGTCCTGATAAAAGTAATCTGATAAGGATATCAGCTGATTTCAGCAGTGATGTCTAGTTCGATATAGGTGCATATTTCGTGGCACTGACAAGTAATCTGATGAGGATATGAATTGTTCTGGGCCGTTAGGTCTAGAGCGATATAGGTGCCTATTTCGCCCTATTGACAAGTAATCTGATAAGGATATGAACTGATTTGAGCCCTTATGTCTAGTGCGATATAGGCGCCTATTTCGTTCTGTTGACAAAAATTCTGATAAGGATATGAGCTGTTTTCAGCCGTTAGGAATAGTTCGATATATGCTCGCATTTCCTCCTATTCACAAGTAATCTGATAAGGATATGAACCAGTTCGAGCTCTTATGATTAGTGCGATATAATCGCCAGTTCGTCCTATTGAGAAGTAATCTGATGAGGATATGAATTGTTCTCGGCCGTTATGCCTACAGCGATATAGGCTCCTGTTTCGTCCTGTTGACAAGAAATCTAAGAAGGATTTGAATTGTTCTCGGCCATTAGGTCTAGTGCGATATAATCGCCTACTTCGTCCTATTGACAAGTAATCTGATGAGGATATAAATTGTTCTCGGCCGTTGGGTCCAGAGAGTTATAGGCGCCTATTTCGTCCAACAGACAAGTAATCTGATAAGGATATGAGCTGTTTTCAGCCGTGAGGTCTAGTTCGATATAGGCGCCTGTTTCGTCGTAATGACAAATAATACGATGAGCATATGAAATGTTCTCGGTCGCTAGGTCCAGAGAGTTACAGGCGTCTATTTCGTCCTATAGACAAGTAATCTGATAAGGATATGAGCTGTTCTCAGCCGCGAGGTCTAGTTCGATGTAGGCTCGTATTTCGTTCTGTTGGCAAGTAATCTGATAAGTATTTGAACTATTCTCGGCCATTAGGTCTAGTTCGATAAAGGCCACTATTTCGTCCAGTTGACAAGAAATCTGATAAAGATATGAGCTATTTTCAGAAGTTAGGTCTAGTTCCATATAGGCGCCTATTTCGTTCTGTTGACAAGTAATCTGATAAGGATTTGAAATCTTCTCGACCATTAGGTCTGGTGCGATATAATCGCCTACTTCGTCCTATTGACAAGTAATCTGATGAGGATATGAATTGATCTCGGCCGTTAGGTCCAAAGCGATATAGGCGGCTATTTCGTCCTCTTGACAAGAAATGTGATAAGGATACCAATTGTTTTGAGCCGTTTTGTCTAGTGCGATGTAGGCGTCTACTTCTTCAAGAAATCTGATAAAGATATGAGCTGTTTTCAGCCATCAGGTCTTGTTCGATATAATGCCTATTTCGTCCTGTTGACAAGTAATCTGATAAGGATTTGAATTGTTCTCGTCCGTTAAGTCTAGTGCGATATAATCGCCTACTTCATCCTGTTGACAAGTAATCTTCTAAGGATACGAGCTGTTTGCAGATGTTAGGTCTATTTCGATATTTCATCGCCTACTTCGTCCTATTGGCAAGTAATCTGATGAGGATATGAGTTGTTCTCCGACGAAGGTCTAGTTGGATATAGGCGCCTATTTCGTTTCATTTACAAGTAGTCTGATAAGGATATGATTTGTTCTAAACCGCTATTTCAATTGTGACATGGGCACCTATTTCGTATTATTGAGAAGTAATCTGACATGATTTGTCCTCGGCTGTTAGTTCTTGTGCGATATAGGAACCTATTTCGTCATATTGATAAGTAATATGGTAAGGATATGAATTGTTCTCGGCTGTTAGATCTAGTGCGATATAGGCTCCTGTTTCGTTATATTGACGAGTAATCTGGTATGTTAGGTCTAGTGCGACATAGGTGGGTATTTCGTCCTATTGACAAGTAATCGGATAAGGATATGAATTGTTCTCTGCCATTAGGCCAAGTGCGATATAGGCTCCTATTTCGACATATTGAAAATAAATTGATAAGCATAAGAATTGTTCTCGGCTGTTAGGTCTAGTGCGATATGGGAGCCTATTTCGTAATATTGACAAGTAATCTGATGAGGGTATTAATTGTTCCCGACCGTTAGGTCTAGAGCGATATATTCGCTCATTTCGTCCTAATGGCAAGTAATCTGATTAGGATATGAAATGTTCTCGGCTGTTAGGGCTACTGTGATATAAGCGGGTATTTCGTCCTGTCGACAAGTAATCTGATAAAGATATGATTGGTTATTCGGCCGTTAGGTCTAGAGTAATATAAGCGGGTATTTCGTCCTTTTGACAAGTAATCTGATAAGGATTAGATTTGTTCTCGGCTGTTATGTCTAGTGGGTTATACTCAGGAATTTCGTCCTATTGACAAGTAATCTGGTAAGGATATGAACTGTTCTCGGCTGTTAGGTCTATCGCGATATAAGTGCCTATTTCGCCATATTGACACAGAAATCTGATAAGGATATGAAATTTTCTCGGCTGTTATGTCTGGTGCGATATAGGCGCCTATTTCGTCCTATTGACAAGTAATCTAGTAAGGATATGATTCGTTATCGGCTGTTAGGTCTTGAGCCATATAGTCGCTCACTTCGTCCTAATGACAAGTAAACTGATAAGGATGTGAATTGTTCACGGCTATAAGGTCTACTGTGATATACTCAGGAATTTCGTCCTATTGACAAGTAATCTCATAACTATATTAATTGTTCTCGGCTTTTAGGTCTACTGCGATATAAGCAGGTATTCCGTCCTATTGACAAGTAATCTGATATGGATATGATTGGTTATCGGCCGTTAGGTCTTAAGCCATATAGTCGCACATTTCGTCCTAATGATAAGTAATCTGATAAGAATTTGAAATGTTCTCGGCTGTTAGGTCTTGGGCGATATAAGCGGGTATTTCGTCCTTTGACAAGTATTTTGATGAGGAGATGATTGTTCATCGGCCCTTAGGTCTAGAGCGATATAGTCGCTCATTTCGTCCTAATGACAACTAATCTAATAAGGATATGATTGGTTATCGGCCGTTAGGCCTAGAGCGATATAGTCGCTCATTTCGTCCTAATGACAAGTAATCTGATAAGAATTTGAATTGTTCTAGGCTGTTAGGTCTACTGTGATATAAGCGAGTATTTGCGTCCTTTCGACAAGTAATCTGATATGGATATGGCTTATTCTCGGCTGTTTGGTCTAGTGCGAAATAAGCGGGTATTTCGTCCTTTTGACAAGTAATCTGGTGAGGATATGAATTGTTCTCCGGCTGTTAGGTCGAGAGCGATATAAGCGGGTATCTCGTCCTTTCGACAAGTAATATGATAAGGATATGAATTGTTTCTCGGCCGTTAGGTCTAGAGCGATATAGGTCGCCCACTTCGTCCGAATGATAAGTAATCCGATAAGAATTTGAATCGTTCTCGGCCGTTAGGTCTAGGGCGATATAGTCGCTCATTTCGTCCTACTGACAAGTAAATGATAAGGATATGAATAGTTCTCGTCCGTTAGGTCTAGAGTGATATAGTCGCTCATGTTCGTCCTAATGACAAGTAATCTGATAAGGATATGAATTGTTCTCGGCTATTAGGTCGAGTGCGATATAAGCGGTATTTCGTCCATTCGACAAGTAATCTGATAAGGACATGACTGGTTATTGGCCGTTAGGTCTAGAGCGATATAGTCGCCCACTTCGTTCCAAATGATATGTAATCTGATAAGAATTTGAATTGTTTTCGGCCGTTAGGCCTAGAGCGATATAGTCGCTCATTTCGTCCTAATGACAAGTAATCTGATAAGAATATGAATTGTTCTCGGCTGTTAGGTCGAGAGCGATATAAGCGGGTATCTCGTCCTTTCGACAAGTAATATGATAAGGATATGAATTGTTCTCGGCCGTTAGGTCTAGAGCGATATAGTCGCCCCACTTCGTCCGAATGATAAGTATCCGATAAGAATTTGAATTGTTCTCGGCCGTTAGGTCTAGGGCGATATAGTCGCTCATTTCGTCCTACTGACAAGTAAATGATAAGGATATGAATAGTTCTCGTCCGTTAGGTCTAGAGTGATATAGTCGCTCATTTCCTCCTAATGACAACTAATCTAATAAGGATATGATTGGTTATCGGCCGTTAGGCCTAGAGCGATATAGTCGCTCATTTCGTCCTAATGACAAGTAATCTGATAAGATTTGAATTGTTCTAGGCTGTTAGGTCTACTGTGATATAAGCGAGTATTTGGTCCTTTCGACAAGTAATCTGATATGGATATGGCTTATTCTCGGCTGTTTGGTCTAGTGCGAAATAAGCGGGTATTTCGTCCTTTTGACAAGTAATCTGGTGAGGATATGAATTGTTCTCGGCTGTTAGGTCGAGAGCGATATAAGCGGGTATCTCGGTCCTTTCGACAAGTAATATGATAAGGATATGAATTGTTCTCGGCCGTTAGGTCTAGAGCGATATAGTCGCCCACTTCGTCCGAATGATAAGTAATCCGATAAGAATTTGAATCGTTCTCGGCCGTTAGGTCTAGGGCGATATAGTCGCTCATTTCGTCCTACTGACAAGTAAATGATAAGGATATGAATAGTTTCTCGTCCGTTAGGTCCTAGAGTGATATAGTCGCTCATTGTCGTCCTAATGACAAGTAATCTGATAAGGATATGAATTGTTCTCGGCTATTAGGTCAGTGCGATATAAGCGGTATTTCGTCCATTCGACAAGTAATCTGATAAGGACATGACTGGTTATTGGCCGTTAGGTCTAGAGCGATATAGTCGCCCACTTCGTCCAAATGATATGTAATCTGATAAGGAATTTGAATTGTTTTCGGCCGTTAGGCCTTAGAGCGATATAGTCGCTCATTTCGTCCTAATGACAAGTAATCTGATAAGGATATGAATTGTTCTGCCGCCGTTAGGTCTGGAGCGATATAGTCCGCTCATTTCGTCCCTAATTGACAAGTTATATGATAAGGATATGAATTGTTCTCGGCTGTTAAGGTCTAGGGCGATCATAGAGCGGGTATTTCGCCTATTCGACAAGTAGTCTGATAAGGATATGATTGGGTAACGGCCCTTAGGTCTAGAGCGATATAGTCGCTCTTTTCGTCCTAATGCAAGATCAAGTAATGGCTAAGGATGATAACTGTCTTGCTCGGCCCATCAGGTCTAGAGAGCGCTATAGCGCTCGCTCATTTCGCCCTAATGACAAGTAATACTGATAATGACATGAATTGTTCTCGGCTGTTAGGTCGACGTGGCGATATAAGCGGGATGTCTCGTCCATTCGACAAGTAGTCTGATAAGGATATGATTTGTTATTGGCCCTTCAGCCTAGAGCGATATAGTCGCTCACTTCGTCCTAATGACAAGTAATCTGATAAGGATATGAATTGTTCTCCGGCCGTTAGGTGCTAGATGCGATATAGTCGCGTCATATTTCGTCCTTAATGACTAAGTATTCTGATAAGAATTTGAATTGTTACTCGGCCGTTAGGTCTAGAGCGATATAGTCGCTCATTTCGTCCTAATGACAAGTAATCTGATAAGGATATGAATTGTTCTCGGCCGTTAGGTCTAGAGCGATATAGTCGCTCATTTCGTCCTAATGACAAGTAATTCTGATAAGGATTTGAATTGTTCTCGGCCGTTAGGTCTAGAGCGATATAGTCGCTCATTTCGTCCTAATTGACAAGTAATCTGATAAGGATATGATTGTTCTCGTCGTTAGGTCTAGAGCGATATAGTCGCTCATTTCGCCCTAATGACAAGTAATCTGATAATGATATGAATTGTTCTCGGCTGTTAGGTCGAGTGCGATAGTAAGCGGATGTCTCGTCCATTCGACAAGTAGTCTGATAAGGATATGTTAGTTATCGGCCCTTAGGCCTAGAGCGATATAGTCGCTCATTTCGTCCTAATGACAAGTAATCTGATAAGGATATGAATTGTTCTCGGCTGTAAGGTCTAGTGGCGATATAAGCGGGTATTTCGCCCATTCGACAAGTAGTCTGATAAGGATATGATTGTTATCGGCCCTTAGGTCCAGAGCGATATAGTCGCTCATTTCGTCCTAATGACAAGTAATATGGTAAGGATATGAATTGTTCTCGGCCTTAGGTCTAGAGCGATATAGTCGCTCATTTCGTCCCTAATGACAAGTAATCTGATAAGGATATGAATTGTTCTCGGCTGTTAGGTCTGAGTGCGATATAAGCGGGTATTCTCGTCCCATTCGACAAGTAGTCTGATAAGGATATGATTGGTTATCGGCGCTTAGGTCTAGAGCGATATAGTCGCTCATTTCGTCCTAATGACAAGTAATCTGATAAGGATATGAATTGTTCTCGGCTGTTAGGTCTAGGGCGATACAAGCGGGTATTTCGCCCATTTCGACAAGTAGTCTGATAAGGATATGATTGGTTATCGGCCCTTAGGCCTAGAGCGATATAGTCGCTCATTTCGTCCTATTGACAAGTAATCTGATAAGGATATGAATTGTTCTCGGCTGTAAGGTCTAGGCGATATAAGCGGGTATTTCGCCCATTCGACAAGTAGTCTGATAAGGATTTGGTTGGTTATCGGCCCTTAGGTCTAAAGCGATATAGTCGCTCTTTTCGTCCTAATGACAAGTAATATGGTAAGGATATGAATTGTTCTCGGCTGTTAGGTCTACTGTGATATAAGCGGGCTATTTCGTCCTATTGACAAGTAATCTGATAAGGATTGGATGGTTATCGGCCCTTAGGTCTAAAGCGATATAGTCGCTCTTTTCGTCCTAATGACAAGTAATATGGTAAGGATATGAATTGTTCTCGGCTGTTAGGTCTACTGTGATATAGGCGCCTATTTCGTCCTATTGACAAGTAATCTGATAAGGATATGATTGGTTATCGGCCCTTATGGTCTAGAGCGGTATAGTCGCTCTTTCGTCCTAATGACAAGTAATATGGTAAGGATATGAATTGTTCTCGGCTGTTAGGTCTACTGTGATATAGGCGCCTATTTCGTCCTATTGGCAAGTAATCTGATAAGGATTTGGTTGGTTATCGGCCCTTAGGTCTAAAGCGATATAGTCGCTCTTTTCGTCCTAATGACAAGTAATATGGTAAGGATATGAATTGTTCTCGGCTGTTAGGTCTACTGTGATATAGGCGCCTATTTCGTCCTATTGACAAGTAATCTGATAAGGATATGATTGGTTATCGGCCCTTATGTCTAGAGCGGTATAGTCTCTCATTTCGTCCATTCGACAAGTAATCTGATAAGTGATTGGTTCTCGTCCTTTAGGTCTAGAGCGATATAGTCGCTCATTTCGCCCTAGTGACAAGTAATCTGGTAATGATATGAATTGTTCTCGGCTGTTAGGTCGAGTGCGATATAAGCGGATGTCTCGTCCATTCGACAAGTAGTCTGATAAGGATATGATTGGCTATCGGCCCTTAGGCCTAGAGCGATATAGTCGCTCATTTCGTCCTAATGACAAGTAATCTGATAAGGATATGAATTGTTCTCGGCTGTAAGGTCTAGGCGGTATAAGCGGGTATTTCGCCCATTCGACAAGTAGTCTGATAAGGATTATGTTTTTATCCAGTAGTGATTTTTGGTTGGTTGCTTGTTTGTTAGTCGGGGGGACTTAGACACGCTTGCAAACAAGTTCTCTTCACTTATCAGGGTGTACTATCAGATGCCGAGAAGGATTTGACGTAGTCTGCAGGTTCTGATAGATGTGTCTGGAGATGAAATGAAGAGACCCTTTCTTCGGACATATTTTCTTGACCGTTTGATAATGTGCGGTCAGGGTGTCACTACGGAACTTTTTGCTGTGTGCGACGGGAAGCTTGTACTACGGTTTGCATGAGTGTGAGATTGCATGGTTGTCAGCTGTGGGTCCATTAGTTTTCTAGTAATGCATCCACTTTTCGGAAGGGGTTGCCTTGACAATATTTTTTTTTTTTTTCACAAGAGGCTTCTGTTTTGGTGTTTTTGTTGGGGAGATGTAAAGTGGAAGAAGATCGAATCTTCACATGTAAGGTTCTGTGAGGTGGGGTACAGTGATCGGACGACTCGATTGAAAGTTGGGGGATAGAACCCAAAGATTACGTTATCTTGTATACCAGGAGATCAAGGGTATTGTGTTCCGGAGGGTTTTCGACGATGGCTAATTTCAGAACCTATTGCGGATTTAGAGACTAGTCTGTGGTGGGTGAGAGAGGTAGTAATGAGGGAGGGGATTGGAGAGGA
>JAHQIW010006583.1:0-51039 GCA_019055375.1 Parelaphostrongylus tenuis
CTTTGATGATTTTTTTCATCCAAAGGTCGTTTCTTTACGTACTGTTTTTCTCCGGATTGTCATGATAAGTAAATCCACAGCGTTAACAACGAATCAAACTTAAACATCTCTACGGCACACTCGAGTAGGGCTTTTGGCGTCAACCTTGATGACTGTGTGCAGTGGGACGTCGAGATACGGTAAGTCATTAAGGGCTCTTGTTGGTGAAGTACGCAAGGATCCCATCGCAACACAGTCGGAACCAGAGTCATCTTCGTCTTGACGACGAGTATAATGGACAGAAATTCTTCCCCTGTTCAAATTATAGTTTTAATTGTTTGGTATTAGACAGTTTATATCAAAGAAAAAAATGACATTTTCGCTTTTATACCCCTTTCTTTTTCCAAGGACTATGAGATGTTTGTAGTATAATGTTGGTGATGACGGGTCGATGACTGGCACTTATACCACTGTCGCTTCATTGGTATATGGTCCGAAACGACAGAATCTTCGGTGGCAAGTAGCTCGGAGGAAGGTTGGTCACCTTGTTGGCGCATGTGAAAAATAAGGCAGACTACTTTTAGGGAGCCGTGGTTGAGTGGCTATGATACTCGTCGCGGAGCGTGTGGGGGTCGCCTGCTGATCAAAGGACATGCGTAAGAAATGAATTTGGCCTCCCACTGTTCAAAACTATATGCTCTGGAAGATCATCTAGGGAAAGTTATAGCTCTGTGATCTGGTCTATGAGGTCAACGTGAGAACAAATTAGATGAAGGGCGCAAGAAGCTAAGGAGCTCTATAAGAGTGTAGGATGAAATGAGAAATGATGCGAGTAACAGAACTTCGTGCGATTTCCTTGTGAAATCATAACTCTTTTTAACTAAAAATACGTCCGGAAAATGCAAAGGTAGTGTGGACCTAGTGGTGGAGAAAAAAAACTCAACTATGGCATTTAGATTAAAAAAGTGTTAAGAAACATCGTCGAGTAAGGTTGCTTCATTTGAGCGGTGCATCACAACGAAGAAGGGAGCGCATGTGGCGCACGTGGTTTAGAGGTGCCATGCGTCGCACAACGAGTGGTCAATGGTTCGATGCTCCGCGCTCATGGCTCACCACAAGCCATCCATCCCTACGGGGTCGGTAAATTGGTACCAGACAGGGTCTCCGACTTGTCTGGAGGATAAGCAGCACTGACTCGGTTCAGCGGGAGGCCACCGCGAGTCATTGTAAAGGCCAGATATGCATTCAATCACCTCAAACGAAGTTAAAAAATTGAAGTCGAATGCATGGCGCATCCCTCAGGGATTGATCAACGCCGAGAGCTTTATCCTTTTATCCGTTTTTATCACAACGAAGACGCTAATATAAGAACGAGGACTAGCACTCAATTTGTAGTTACTGGCGCTGAAGAAGATGAAACCCGTCGAAACGTTAGACGAATAAATTTTTATTACCAATCTCGTATTACAGGCTTGATCACCATAGCTATGATTCCTAGTAATGTCGAGGTTTAGAGGAAAGTCGCTTCACAATACACACACTAGCAGAACTTCATTCATAATGTTCTTATTCATCATTATACTCATCATACATATATCTCGTCATGTACTTCATCAAAACAGAACACTGGATAGTTTCGATATAAGAGAAGGATGGAACCTTATTGACAACTCTATTTGAATCAGTCGAGATCATATGAGCGATGGCAGGGGTGAAACCAATTATGCGAAGTAGACTTTGGCAGGCCTCTACCGATGAATCCCAAGTAAACAAATTTTAGGTAGTATGAAACATTGAAATTAATTCTAAAAAGGTTAGCTTGAAATACGCCTTTGTTATGATTTATATGTTAAACTTTAGAGTTATGACACCAATCAACCACGTTTTTTCCTGTTGGCATCATGTTCATTTCATATTTACTAAGTTGCTTCATTTATGTTCATTTTTGCCCCTTTTAGATCAAAATGGAAGCATTACATAGAATTGCTAACTTTGGTAGTGAAATTTAAAGCTTTTCCTTACAATCTTTGTTCTCATATCCTTCCAGAGAGGAAATAAAGAGCTAGCCTCAGATAAACCTTTTCCAATTTTCACCAATTTGAATACGATAGCAAGCTTTTCTATAGTCATGAGAAAGTTTAGGAAATGCGGATGGTCGAACCTGGTGGGAAATTACCAGAATGTTCGACGTGCCTCTCGAGTCCATAATCACCAGGCTCAAGATCGTGAAACCAAATCTTCATAGCTCTAAAAACTTAACTTTCAAGAACAGACATATCGATTTGAGACGTTTAAGAAACGTACACATGGTTTCGATTTTTTTCCTAAAATAGCCAAAATGATACTGCCCGACCTCGGCCACTTGGATATCGAAAGTGATATTTAGTCATTTTCGCGTACTTCCGCGAACTGTTTTGGAATATCGCGTCTGGAAATCGTCGTACGTCAAACCTTCACAGATACCCTATAAACAGCAGTAGTTACCTCATTCACATTACGTAATTCTTGAGGGAAAAAGTAGTCAATACGATTCGAGTACAATACGGTAATTTTTTTAGGATAGTCTGTCTAAGAGGTGCGCGTGATACGTGAATGAAAATAACTGTCACATTAAATTTACTTAAAATCTCGTTTGCACTTCGTAACATGAGCAGCTTGTGTTTCCCTCAAAATACGCGCTTAGCAAACACAAGAAGTAACCTAATAGGGACCTTAGGGTAGGGAACATATAGGGATATTATAGAACAGTCGCTAAATATGTCAGAGAGAGCACTGACCACGTCGATATCGTCCAAACTTTCCAGTATTCAATGTGAGTGCTGCAATCTTGTAGAGCTGCTGCTGTTTGAACTGCTCGAATTCGTTGAGAGACGACCAAACACAAAATTTGTTGGGGCATTCGTCCTAAAGATTCCTACTAGCAGACAGTTGAAAGAGCCTTAAGAGTAATCAGCAATCAAAAAGCTAATTTGTATTGCTATGAAGGCACATATTTTGGTAAGAATGGCAAATTTGTCATTTCCACGTAATTGCGATGAGGACGTTTCGGCGGTCCGGCCCTCGTCAAAGCCACGGCGCCCTACAGGTCCACTCAGTGACTCCTTGACGTAATATTTTTTCGACTGACGTAAAAACCACAATTCTATGTTGTTTCTAGCATAACAATGTTTCCTCGTCACGACTATGAGTTGGAGGACCTGCGAAGTGTGTGGCTCTGATAAGACGGGCGAGAGCGCTGAAACGTGCGTATGCCACTAATGTACCATACCTTAGAATTGTTTAGAACATTGTCTCTAACTATGCTTAGCAATAAACTCTTGTGGTGACTCTGATAATGTGCTGTCACGCAAATCAAGGTTGCACACAAACTTTTGGCCGGTTCAGAAGCGTTACATTACTGTAAATACTAAACCAAATTGTTTTTACATACATGCGTATGTGTACAATCTTATAAATTTAAGCTTTAGAAAAATATTTGATAGATCCTACCTTGAAATATTTTTTCAAGCTCTCTGCAAAACTTGATGCCGTTTTCGCTTAGTGGGCTATCACCTCCCAGTCGACCTATCCGATTGTATTCACTCTCGCCTATGCTGGTAAAGAAAAATACGCCGTAGCGTTTGAGTACCATGTAAATATTAGGATCAATTTGAATACTTTTTTTTTTCCAAATTAACGGCTTGAGTAAACACTCGAAATAGCTTTTATCGAATGAGATTTCATTTTTACCCGAGCCAAGTAGATAGAACGTGGAAAGCAAATGAATGTTCATCAAGAAATAGACGACGCGACTCTGCACATGTCCATTCACTTTCTGTACATAGAACGATTTACCGGCATTGAACACCTGAACGCGCTTTTTGTTAGTCATTTAGTTGAAGATTTCTTATCAAGACCACCATGAGAAGGTGAATAATTTTAGAAATTCCTATTTATACTCATGATTCCAAGAAATTGACGTACGCAGCGTTCACAAAGGGTTACAAAGAATAATGAAGAGAAGGATAGACTATTATAGGCCATCTAAAATAGAAAAAGTAATGCACAATGTTGCTGCTACAAGTCCGATCGTTGTTCATATTAACAACATAGAGTTCAACGTCTGATATTGTTTGATTATCGCTTGCTAACACCTCGCAATTTTGACCTCTATGACTTGTTTGTTTTTTTTTTTATAAAAAATAGACCCTAATTATTCAACTGTTGTAGTGATTTTTACAACGAAATGAGCGAAAATAAGAAAGAGGACATGGTTCTACCGCTTTTGAGTTATTAATCGCATGTGAATTAGTGCTTAGTTTACGTTTCACCAACCAGACAAAGTGCTGTCAGCATTTGGTAGTGTTTTGTGGAATGATACGTCCATTTTCTTCTTCTAAGCATAGTCCATGCGATAATCGTATTACACCATAGATAAAGGATAAAAGTCTTGGCGTAGATCTATCCCTGAGGGATGCGCTATGTATTCGTCTATCATTTTTAACTTCGTTTGAGGTGATTAAATGTGGATAATCTGGCCTTTACAATGACTCGCGGTGGCCTCCCGTTGAACCGAGTCAGTGCTGCTTATCCTCCCAGACAAGTCTGAGACCAGTCTATTACCGACTCCGGGGGGGGGTGGGGGGGGGAGGATGGATGGTTTGATGAGCCATAAACGCGAGATCGAACCATTGACCACTTGTGCCATGCAGAGTACCTCTACATAGAATATAGATTTAATTGAAGGTTGACTTATAGTGAAATTACCTGATTCATATGGAAGGAATTTTTTTTTGCTAAATAGCAAAGGCTGAGATCACCTTTCATTGTATGCATCTTCCATAACATCTGTGCTAAACACAAGCTATCGAGAAAGTAACTTTTCTGTAAAAATAACTCGGCGAAAGAAAATTGCGTTGAAAGAACTTTGTGTAGCAAAGAAAAAGTGACTGACTATTAGATAATTTGCACTGTGTACAGTCCAGTTTGTTCAGCAAACAAATGCAGTATACAGTGAATTCCAGACTTTATGTGTTAATAATCAAATGGCTTATTTCGGCTCATATTGAGTTTATTTCAAATTCAACTGATATTTGGCTTCATATTTTGGCTAAACTGAAAGCTGACCACGGCAATGACTATGGATAAGTTCGTGGTCTTTTCAGTAGGATGTTGATTCTGGCTACCCAGGGGTGTTCACAAGTACGAGCATGTGACTCAGTGGTTAGAGGTGCATCACGACGCCTCACGTGGTCCCTGGTTCGATCCCTCGGCCAAGGCTCACCAAGCTTTCGCCTCTTCGGGGTCAGTGATTTGGTGCCAGACTTGTCTGAGAAGAAATTAGCGCTGATACATCGGCAGCTATCAAAAGTCAATGTAAAGGCTGAATAGACAATTAGTGACCTCGAGCAATGCTTCATATGAAGTAGAATTAGAATGGCGCATCCCTCAGGGATTAATCAATGCCGAGAGCTCTATTCTGACTTAGCCCTTTGATACCCGGATTTGCTTACAAGTAATATCCTTTCTTCAAAAATGCAGCGATTTGAAGCAATCGGTCAGAAAATGTTTCAAGTGATGATTTGTTGAAAAAGAGAGGACAAACTTGCAATGCAGTCGGACAACAACTCCTGCTTAAATGGTAAAGTCGAACCTATCAAAGGAAACTTTGAATTACAGCTGATGGCATTCTATGTAAGCTAGAGTTCGAGGGCTTTGCTTTGTAATACCACTAAAGAAACAAAATTGGAGAGGACACCGCCGCTTTATGAGTATTGCAGTTGTAAAGCGGTTTTGAAACGTTAATTTTTTTTTCTTACTTCGAATATTTTTCTAAAGACGTACATTTTTAAAAGGAGAAAAATCATTGGAAGAAATGGTAGGTACACGATTGCCTTTATAAAGGAGAGATCACCATCCAAGTGTTCATCTAATGGTTCGTATTGTAGCTTATAGTTATCGATCCTTTTCAGAAAGTCTTGTGTAGCATCTTCATGTGACATTATATCTTTGTAATCGGGCGAGTTGATTTTCACCTCCTGGAAAGAAGCGCTCCGCGAAAGGGAAAGTGAAATATGACGCAAGATGCGAAAATCTAGCTATGAAAAACTCACGGTGATATTTGAGTTTATGATGTGTTCATCTTCACAGACACTTTCTATGAAGAAAACTCTAAATGGCGGATAGAACGCGGAGTTCCTGCAGTAGTCAACAATTAAGCGACGCCTTTCCCTGGTGGTATTCGTTGCGTCCAAAATCTAAATTATACGTCTTCTTTGACTACATAAATATTATTGCATAATTTTGCTTCACATGAATCAGGAAGAAGTAAATGTAGCACTATGACTAAATAAGAAAAAGCGAGACACTCACAGCAACTTCTCCTTCCTTTGATGATAGATAATGACCCATATCTTGTATAGCCAATCGAGCACACTCGCTGCAGGTACAAAATAAGTCGTAGAAAGAATGAATAAACGTTTTGCCTCCCTTCCTTGGCTTTTTTCGTGATGTTTTACAGCTTTTATCACTTTTATTAGCATAGAACCGTAGCTCAAAGTGTCAGGTAAGTCAAGCAAGTCCGCTTCTCATGTCGATTAGTAGATATATTAATTTGTTTTACTTAGCTTGACTTAATACGTTATCATGTGGTTGAGTTAATTTCAACAATTTGTTAAATCAAATGAAAAAGCAACACTGATAGTTTAAATCAGCCTCATCGCATCTAAAAGAGATGTAGCGCAGTGGCTAGAGATTGGTGCCTTGGAACATACACGAGGTCATTGGTGCGACCTAGAGTTTCAGGCTCACCACGTCATTTTCCCTCCGAGGTGGGCGAACTGGGATCAGGCTTGTTTAGGAGGATAGGAGCATAGGCTTGATATATCTTGAGCCCACTACTAGTTATTGTGTAGGTCATTTATGAGCATGCATTCACCTCTGAAGATCCCTAATAATATCGAATGTACTGGATATCTTTCATGGATTGATTTATCGCCGAGAGTTTATAGATTTTATCACGTCTACTAGCCAACCAGCAAATGACTTAAGCCACTACTTCTAGTATCACTTTTACTTCTATCATGTCTTTGCACAGCTCAGTGCATTCCATTCGCTTGAAAGTACAAGAGTTTTCACACTTTTGTGATATTTCTGAGTATTCAATGTCTTCGTCGCAAAGGCTCGCCTACGCAATTTCAAACACTTGTGTCATCATGACGAGCTGATCTCGAAAGTTTCCCATTACTCTATCTTTCTGATTTGCGCCTCAAGTATCAAATTAGAATGTGTAAGAGACTCATTCACGCTTATGAGTTGATGTTTCTTTCCAAATGTCGAACTACGAGTGCATTGGTGTGAGCAATCGTCGTCGTCTCAGTAAAAAATCCAATGGTGAGATTACCCATGTGATACAGCTTAATTAGCTACAGTATGAGCGACGATCATGGGAGAGCCTTGCAAAAGTATGTTACGCCACAAAGAAGATATGCTGTCCATTTTGGAACACGCGAACCATAGCACATGCAACGCAGATAAAATATGTTAAATCATTAGCTTTTTCTAGTTTCCAAAGTTCATGATAAGGTATTATTCACTGGGAGTAAAGATCATGGGTTTAGAAAACGTCAGGAGCCATGATGTTCCTGTTGAAACTGTTTAAAACGTCAATCAGACAACATTAAACGTATTAAACAAAATTAACCGGCCACTAAGAGGGTTTTTCCATTCATCGTTGCTGTATCTCTAAAAAAAGACATTTTGGAAACCGGGATGGGGTATTTACATTAATCCACGAAATGAGAAAAAGCTGAAAACGTAGCGTAAAATCGACGTTTCAGAAGCCGATGCATCCACACCTTACCCATTGTTCACTTAGAAGATGCCATCAGATTTTTTTGAATTTCAAACGAGGTCTCAAAAACAATTAGGTAGAAAGGTAATGTCATATGTGTTTAACATATTTTTTTAAGTTTTAGCACATTTTGGAAAGTAAGTTATTCCATAAATTCTTCAAAAAATTTCACTGTATCACATTTTCTCCCTAGGAAACAAAGCATTTGGAAACATTGTCATTATATCAAATTATTTGTGATTTGATATATCGGTAAGCTAGAGCAAATCATTCCAGAAAGATTGTATCAGGTCATTTCAAAGTTTTTACGTAAGGTTTACGTACGTTTCGGCGGTTCCGCCTACCTCATCAGAGCCGCATGCAGGTCTCTCTACTGATAGTAGGGACGGCGAGGAAACGTTGTTACGATGGAACAACGTGGAATTTTTTCACGTCTATATCACTTTTTTGTAGTCGATATAATTTGGCTGTTTAAACAATGGACCTCAAATGAGACTCATTTATGAAAACGCTTGAAAAACATTCAATTTAGTCAGAGAGAATGTTTTAGCCATTTCGAAGTTGGTAAATATAGGCTACATTGTCTGAGCAACCGTCGAATGGAATGGATAGAATGGTGAATAGGTGAAAACTGCAATTCGTTTGCGCCGTTCCACTATCATTATTACCTGGGAAGTGTGGCTCTTTTGAGACGGGCGGGACCGCCGAAACATGCGTAAGCCGTCAACGCTTCAACCTTGAAATGACTTAAAACATTCTCTCTTACTAAACTAAATGTACGCAGAGCTTTATAAAAAAGTCGCATCTGATATGCAAGTCATTTCGTAGGCCAAATATGCTCAATTACCTCTGTAAGACTAATTAGTAGGTAAGCGAATTACTCAAGCATTAAGCAACATCAGGTGCACAATTATATGTTTATTATAGTCCTAACCACTAGTATATACCTCATAATAGGAGGGATAATCCTACTTGCGAAGCTAAGTGTCGAACTCCCAGAAAGTAGGCGGGTAGAGTATGCAAAACTGGGACCACTAACGACCAAGTACCTACGCTGAGCTGAATATGAAATTCAGGAAAACAGCTCGCTTTCTCCTCTACTGACTTATCCTTTTCCGTTGCGCTCAATTGTATTTGTGGGACACTCGCGGAATGCGCTTGGGCAATCGTCAATTATAACTGATTTTTTATGGCAATTTACGCTTACTTTCAATGACGCATATCCGAAGACTTCAGCAGTTTCGATGTCTTTGGCTTATACTGCTTATTTGAGAAATTTTCATTCAAAGTAGCCACACAGTAGACTGTGCTGCTCGCTGTTTTCGTCGAGGAAAACTCTCATCAGAAAATCTTGGTGGTATTGTCACTTTGCTAAGTTGTAAGATAAAACATATGTAACAAAAAAGTCAAAATAATGGCCTGCAATGAAAAACACGATATTTTTGGCTTTTTCCAGGCGAAGGAGCAAAGTGGTCTGCTTAGAAGTAGTATAGAAGTTAGTGAAGACTCTATGTGAATTTCACGAACCATTCGATACCACTTGGCAGTTCACAGATAGGGTAACGACTGATGATGACTTACTCTCTAATCTTAGTTCCTTTGACATTATATGGGCTAAAAAACTCGTAATCGCCTTCATTCATCGACGCGCATGCCCTTCTCCGATATTCGCCGACGTTGAATGCTAAAAATACTTGGTGAAGTCAGTGACTTCATTCCCTTTTTTCCTTTTCGTTTCCATAAGTCGATATTGGTATGCGTGACGTGTTCAAAACCACGAGACTATCCCCAATGTTGCACGTAGGCGTCAATTACGATGTAGTACGTGAATTGTCAAACCTTTCGTTTTGATGCCGATCCAATTTAGATAGCGACAGAGCTTATGAGAAATATACGTTTTGCCACGAGCTGGCAATCCAACCATAGCGATTACATTAGGCACCCGTACTTGTACATGTGAGCCACCTAAAAATTTACTCGCACGAGTTTGCTATCTTTGAGATGACATTCAAAATGGGACCAAAATATTCAGAGTAGGTTAAGAGGGTGTGGAAATTGGATCGGACTAAACTCCGTGTTAACATTCATGCTTTGACTTCTTGACAGTCTCAAAGATAAAAACAGTTGATTTAGATTGCCACTTCTTCATTGAATTGGATTTTTTTCAAAAGAAAAGTCGTACTTCGAAAAGTCGAAAAGTCGAATTTTCTGGACTCGGAATAAAGAGAGGTAGCGGGGTGATTAGTGATGGAGCCTGTCAAGAAGTAAAGTTCCGCTTTGACTGCCTTCCGAACGCTCTTCTTGCAATTTACGTGGAAATACCGTAGCGCGGATATCTTCAAGATTGTAAGGGTATTTCACTAGACCGCCATTCCATGACATTCGTGAAGAAGAAGAAGCTCTCAAAAAGCAGCCGAAATAACACACGAAACGCTCAAAGATTTTTATGCGCGACGAATCATAAAGCGAATTGGAATGTGCTTGGATGAGCATTGCGGGTGTGATAACGGGCCATGTGAACAGTGAAAAGAGTATAAACTCCGTACACTTAGCCATTCTCCAAGATGTTATGTTGATAATTTTGACTTTGTGAAAGTGTTCAATTTGCATTTGAAACCCACTGCGGCAAATTTGTTTTGCATTGAATCCGTTTATTTTCATGTCATGTCATGTATTTTGCACTATTTTCGTTTTAAAGACCGGAATATTTCAACAATTGTCAAGAGCGCTTTATCTAAGGTAAAGAAGAAACTATTCTATCAGGGCGAATCATAAACATGTATTGTGAACGTGACATTTCCACAATGACCTAGAGAGGAGGCCAAAACATCAGCTGCATTTCTGTTAAATAAAAAAGCTTGTTCATTACGACGTTAAGACAAGAGAAGTTACGTGCAAATGGGCGCTCGAACAATAAATTCATCAGAAAAAAGCAAGCAACTGACACGACGGAATTTAGTAAATATATCAACGACTAGTTTAGTTTTGTGAAAGAATTAATAAAAGCGACTGAGAATCAGAAAGAAAAATTCCTTTGCCTAAAAAATTCCGCTTACAAACCATCCAATCCTATCCTTTCAAGTCACCTAGCTTTCTTGAGATTGACATGCTTTGCCTAGCTCACGCTTATAGACTTTAAGCATTTTTCTTGAGCAACTTTTCTGCTATTGTTGCTCAAACACACAGTATGTTAGTTGTATAAGCTAAACCTTAAGGTAGGTCTCAATAACTGAGAGTGAAGCATTTCTTTATAGGCACTTACCTATGCCACCTACTTCAAAACATGTCATTTTTCTTTGCGGTACTCCTGGTGTCATCGACATTTCTGAAATGGGAGGGTACAGAAAATTTATTAGAATTGAATATTGATCTATAGCATACAAGTACAAAATCGTTTATGAGCACATCCTAGCCGAGCAGTATTGAGACCTGAGCACGACTTGTACAAATTAACAGTATAGAATAACAGCAACAGCACCTAAGGCACGGCTTATGCAAAATATCGATTAGGCAGTAGATTGCTGATATTGGAGTAGAAAAAGACAGATATGAGAGAAAAGGGGAAGAAATAGATCTATGAACAGACCATCTGAAAAAATTTCTACTGCCGATCTAATGAGGTCAAAGTACGAACGAAACTGAAATCACACGGTACATTCCATAAGTGCTGAGGATTTTTTCTTAGTTACTGAACCTTTTGACTTATCTCTTTTTCTGACACTATGCTTGACGTGATTTTATCAAGAAATATTTTAGCCTTGATTTCGATGCGTGGGAGACGCACTTGCTATCAAAGGAGTCCAGCAAATCGACGGAGGCCGCCTTTCCAATTAACTCTCGGTAATGATCAATTAGTAAGAGCGTCTCTCGTGAGTTTGCATTATGTCGTTTGCATCAAAATTCATTTCACAATAATTGATGCTTCATTAAAGCTGAATATCAAACAATGTAGTCTTCGTTGTTCAATTTTTGTGGAATAACACCACTCACACAAGGATGAAGTCGGGTGACGAGATAAATTGCAAAACTGCAAGAGAAAATGGGTTGTATGACCCGTCTAAAGGAAAAGTAGCTAAAACCTACTCACAAAGGTGATATGTGCAAACCCACCAGGAGGCGTACTTAAGACCAGAGTTGACATTATTTGGCAAGATCATCTGTACATAGTTGATACGGGTGACATCACTCGTCCAGAATTGAGAAGATAAAGCCACACGTACAGAGTTGATACCGGGAAGACCATTGTGACAGAGATGACACATGTATGGGCATCTTTACAGAGATAGTGTGGGAAAGATCACCCTCATCGGTATAACGTGGGATAACGTGGGATAACGTACACTGAGTTGCAGTGGAATAGCATAGATAGAAATAGTTTATTCGCCGCTGCTCATGAGGTAGGTAGCTAGTTTTCAAAATTCATTTTGTATTCTGTACCTAGTCAATAGCCATCTCCTTCACATTTGTCGGACAAACTGACCCTCCTTCATCTGAGAAATTGTTTTCGTTTCCCATGTGGCAGTTGTTATTTTCCGTGTGGAAAATGCGATTCTCAAGCAAGAAAGTTTTATGCACACAATTTCTTGAAAAATTGTGTTCATTACGAGTTTCTGCTCTTGATTTGAAGAGTGCATCACTTTTTGTTGGAGCTTCTTGTGAGTTACCTGATCGTCTTCCAACTGGACGGGAGCATGAGAATGCAGTGAGGAAAACCTAACATCAAGCATAAATTTATGAATCCGTGTGTTTTTTTTCCAACTTCTTATGAGATGTACCCCAACAAAAAAAGACAACAGGACAATATTAATCCCTAGGGGACGACGTGTACGTGCCAGATACACCATTGCTTGAAGGCCTTTTTTGCTGCAAAAAAGTTTTCTCTTGGATAGTTGATGAGCTTTCAAAGGCCTAAATCTCTGCAATTCCAAAAACCTGTTTAGCTTCACAAAAAGCTTTTCATTACGTTGTAACAGCAAAAATGAAATTGTTTTTCACAGTCAGTTTTCTTCATTTGACCGGCTGGGGCCGCTATATATTCTTCACAAGTTTCAATAATGATAGCCCAAATCACGCAAATTATGATGATCGAAATAGTTTTTTTTAAGGTTGCCATATGACGCTGCAAGGGCGAAAAGAAGATCACATTTCGCGCCTAAAATGCTACATCGCAGCTCAGACGTCAAAGGTGGTTTATTGGTAATTATAGGTGAAGTTTATAACTCAGAGGAGTATTATCGCTAAATAAAGGATCGAAATCACGAATGAACCTTCTACGAAGATTTTTGACACAAAGAGTGACTACTCCTCTTGAAATCCTTTATTTTTCAGCGATGATACCACATTCTTGCACAAAAGTAAACTTTCAACTCCTATTGAGCATTTGTATCACCTTATATCTTTCGATGAACAAAGCTTTTCCTCAAAAAATTCAGCAGGCGTTTGACAACATAAATATCGGCAACTTTAACTGAGAGGTTCTAAGGATACGCTCAGTTTTTGAGGGACTTTTTTTAGTTTATCGTTACAGCTAAAAGGACATTGAGTTTGAGACTAGCTGCGCACCGGACGCCACATGTAAATTGCACTGCGCGACCGACACGGGCCGAGTGTAGAACTCAATGATCTTTCAGCCGTAGCAACACATTAAAACGTCCTTCTCAGAAATCAAGCTTATCATTGAGATTGTTGACATTTATGCTATCTAATGGTTATTCAAAATCTGAATGGAGATCTCTGTTCAGCGAGAGATGCTTGAGTGTGAAAGAAAAAGGGCACTTATTTATAGCGGTAAAAATTGGAAGACTGTATGTTAAGAGGCGAAAAATTTATAAGCCAATCACACTCGCTGAACAGGAAGTTTTCAAAGGAGAGATGTAATCATTCAAAGGCTCAAATTTCTGCCTAAAACTATACTTTGCGGCTTTTTTCAAAACATTTTTTTTCATCTCACTGTAGCACCCAGAAAAAAAATTTTATTTCTCACTCGCATTTCACCTTCATTTTACCACCAGTATGGACTGCTAGAAGCACGAAAAGCATGTCAACGTGTACAGAATTTTCCGCTGTGTCAAAATGGCGCGCTTTTGTTTGAAATTTCTGTCGATACACTAAAAAAATTCTCAATATAATAACAATAGTTGCCGCCGTTTTAGCGCAGAGCGTGGTAGATCACTGTCGAGTTGCGCGGTAGATCAGGCGAGTATCTCACAATATGTCGTTGCTGTGACTTGCCTTCACATCAGCTATGAACCTTATCGACGGCTTTGCTTACCGGCCAGCTCAAGGAGCGGGAAAAGGGGTCAGGGCGGAACGATCGATCGCGTTTGAAATATTGTTATTCAATTTGGTACTTTCCACCACGTTAACAGCACCTTCAGATAAAAACGTAGATTCTGATACTACGAAAAATTGTCTATACGCTGATATGCTTTTCGTGCTTCCAGCAATTTATACGCGTGGTAAAAGTGAAGGCGAAAGGCCAATGATAAACGAAATTTTATTCTGTATGCTACAGCGACATAAAAGGGTGATCTGAGAAACCGGCAACGTAAAGTTGTAGCTAGAGATTTGAGCTTTCTAATAATTACTAAGACTTCTATGAAAATGTCTTCAACAGCGAATGAGATCGACATGAAAAATTGTCGCCGTCTAGCACATAAGTACCGAAAATTTTACCTCACCTTTACAACATAATATAGAAACCATTTGAAAAATAGAACACACCCTTCAGATTCTCGATACTCAAGCTGTCTAGTAATTAGTAAAACCTCGAAAAGGAATAAAAATTACTTTGTTTGAATATGGATGCGGATGGGAGAGAAGCACCTAGAATACTTCACTGGAGACACATATTTCTAACCAGTAGTTTGCATAATGCCGATGTTCTAAGCCTTTTATTCAAGCACAGCTGTCCCTTACCACTCATAATTTTTCTATTGTCTATAAGTGCTCAACCTTTTCTCGCTTACCTCACTTTTGAACAATTGGAAATAAACAAATGATTAATGTATAATTAGTTATAGTGGGAGTTATCGATGAACTAGTGTCGATTACAGCATGCATTAACATTTTTGTTGTAAATCACTCATTGTTCTCAATTTTTATTCACTTTGACGACTCTTAGATCAAAGCTGGAGTTTTTCTGTGATATCCTCCATACAATTCAATACAGCTGATTAATTGTCAAATTCAGCATAATTCCGTTGTTAACCAACGTTTTTCTTCATCTAAGACGAATATATCTAAAACCAAAATGACATGAGCGAAGAGAAAATCTTTTTTCTATCAAAGTACAACGGAAATTCCAAACATTTTTGCAAAATGGCGAAAAAACCTTAATCAAATGGCGAAAATTGCGTATTTTGCTCTGCGCGCTTAGATTTCTCTAACCGTCCCTTAGGGATTAAAAACAGAACATTCTAAAGCAAACAATTTTGAAGTTGAATAGCAAATGAAGAAGAACGGTCTTCGAGAAGTCATTTCTATAGGCCTTGAAGAATACGGATAAGAAAATATCTGAATTAGCGTCAACGAACATCTTCATAAACGCAACCGAAAATTTGAAGCAATAATTAGAGACTTGAAAAACACACAACAAGGTAGTGCACTTAAGTTTTGTCTACATTAGGCTGTAGGGAGAGTTTTGGCATTCTTACTAAGACAATTACTTAGCAGAAGACATGCAAACGAATTTTCATTGGTATGCAGTATAATATACTAGTATGTTTTGGTCATCATTTGGCTATTGATTGAAAGCCATCTGACTTTACTGGCTACCAAAACATTCACGTGACGTGAAATTGTTGTCACGCATCAAGGAAATGATATCAATGTTGTGAACCAGTTCTTCTTCATAAACACATAGGGAAAAGTGTTGCGGGAAAACCACTATTGGCAATAACATCTAATCTATCCAGGAAAGGAGTTAGCAGGTTTCACGAAGAGAATTACCGCCACACGGATTGTGACTCCTAAAACAAATTAAGATGTGGAACAGCAATTTCTATTACATCTATAATATTATAATGACTTTTCGTCTACTGTAATTGCCGTTGATTTTCGGACCTCAAGAATCGCTTCTGCAAGAAAGCAGCCGATGTGAGCATTTCTACCATTAACACTGTCAAAGTTTGAACATAAGATGTTGTTGCCACAGCTGGGATGGCACTATAGTAAAAACCATCATTTTGACGTTTGCGTGTTGTTAAAATTGTGTTTCAGCGAAGTCAAAGAAGTTTGAAAAACTAGGTCGAAGAAGCTTTTTCTACTTATGAAAAGAGCAACATAGACTAGCATTCAGTCAGGGAAACCATCGCCAAGACATTTGAATTCTCAAAGCTAATGAGTCATTATAGATTGATCTCCAAGCAATGCGCAGCTTTTGATTACATTGTTAATATTCACATTCCAGGAACAAGTTAAATTTCCCAGAGCTTTACCTTTACGTAGTTGGTAAAAAAATATGGCTGATATAAGTTTAGAACGAGGCTTCGATGGCGTTGTGAGTAACATATGAGTTACGGAAAGAGTAATTAGGGCTCCAATGTACCTCACATCAGGTTCCAAGTTTACTCGTCTCTCGCTATTCTTATCGTTGTACTTTACATCGTACATTAAGATGAAAGATGAGCAGGAAGTAGATAAGCGTTAGGAATTGTAAATACAATTAATTCGTATGAAACAAAAATAAGTGGGCAAGTTTTGAGCACTATTATCGCCCGTTATGATCGTCTTTCGATTCTGGTTTAGACAGAGTGAGTATAGTTTGAGTTGATACATCTGTAGCAGAGCACCTTCTAGAATTTTTCTATCAGCAAAAAACTGCTCAACCTGTTAAGTTTTATATTTCTCTGCTTGTATGCTCAGACTACTTGTTGCTGATGAGAATGTATGAGTATAATCATTTTCAAAGTTAAATGAATAATAGACGACAAATGCTAGGTGTTAGTAAAGTAACACAATTTTACTTTCATCTAATTGAGGAGCCAGTTTTCTACATTCTATTAGCGGTGTAATGTTGCAAGAATTATTGTTGGTACGACGACAAAGTAGTGGAGTCGGGCCTAGACGGATTCAATACAGTATGGCACTGCGGAGCCATTTAGATTTGTTTTAATAACCTTACACGTAAACATAGCAATTACAGCTACCAGAAAGCGATGTACAAAATCATACACCATTAGTGCTCAGATCTCATCACAAGCCACATCTTTCTGTCATCATACAAAATAAAGGAAGATGACCTTTCTTCCAAAATTTGACATGTTACTACGTCGACGATTAATTGAGCAGCCCAGCAGTCTGATCCAAATAGGATAAGAGCTAAACCACCTGTCAGAAAGCAAAGTTGATGAAGAACCAGCACGACCTCTGTGGTTTTCAGAAAGGAGATCTCTTGACGGCATCGGCAAATAGCGGTCAATCCGTTCACTTTTTGTCATCTATAAGCTCTCAACACAGGTAGTTCTAACAAGTTTGGCAGAGCGCTGAACGAAGAACATCTACTCGAACAAGCTAGTTTCGAATGAAATTTGGTACCATAGTCCACATCTCGAGGACAGTCCTTTTCAGCGTACTCTTTATTTACTGCCCTTTTTGTCGTTCAATGGCCGACCTTTCGGCGACTTCGAATTTTTCAAAGGCGTTTTGTAAGGCCTTAGAAGTCTTTAGACGACTGTGGAAAAGACGAGGTCGCTGAAACGTCAGCCATCGAACAACATCAAAAACGACAAGATAATCACAGTGTGAACTGTTAAGAACATAACGTCAGCTAAAGAAGGATAGTTGTTAGATTTACATATATTATTTATCAATAACGAGGTATACAAAAAATCTGTCATTGCAACTGCATACAGCATCTGCACCATAATATGACTCATTGAAATATTGTCGGAGCACAAGGAGAAGTTCTGGACAGCTAGAGTGCTCCTGCTCAGTACGCAAATAATTTTGGCAAGCCATAAAGATTTAACCATTTGATTTCCGAAATAACACCTTTCTTCAGCGTTAGAATATATAACGATACCATCACCAACGTAAAAGGAGTGATTAGCCATGTCTACACGATCTCTTATAAATGTATGTAGTTTTACCCTCAAAGCTAACATTATAATGGGACAACGTAGGAGTGAGTTTCAATTGTCATCAATCACACACTCTTCGCTTTGCTGATGACATCGTTCTTATAACACCAAACATCAGTCACACAGGACGAGCTAGTCGACTTCGACAACGCTTCTTGAGAAAATGGTGTTTGATTGGGTTTCATAAAAACAATGTTTACAAGGAGCAGAGTGGTCTCATATGCTTTATTATCATTCAGCGGAATGAATTTTCAGATGGCTCCACTTAGATCTATATAGGTCGAGAAGTCAGCATGATAAACTTTCTAACTTCAGAGCTGAACAAAAGGAAGCGAGCGGCTTGAGGGGCATCTAAGGGCATCGAGTATGTGATGACGGAAACAAAGAACATCAGACTTCATGGCCACTTATACCTTTCAAAGGTTATCCCTGTCTAAACGTATGCATCACGAACCTGGTCGCTACATGAGCAGGATGAAAGATCACTTGGAGTTATTAAAAACGCAGTCGAGACATAGATGTTAGGAGTATCCCGATATCGCAAGCGAGAGAGGATTCGAAATTGTGACCTACGTCAGTGTCCGAAAATCAAAAACGCCGTCCTACTCCACAGGCTGTTGAAGAGATTCTTGAGGATGTCAAAAGGACCACAGATTTCTGTAACACGATGGTGTGATTTCTTCACGATTAGCTGGAGAAAAGGTATGATGTTCAACAAAGCCCTGTAGTGAGAATGGTCCGTTGGTTTACATTTACACACGATAAGAGAAAATGGAAATTAGACTGGTGCGCGATGGAGCCACGATGGGTGTTACAGATGATAAACTGGTTGCGTAGCGAGTTAAGGTGCTGTACCAAGCGCGCTGCCATTAGGTTATTTCTGCGTCCTGGGCTAACTAAACCATTCTCACCCATAATCTTAGGACTTAGCAAAGTGATCACAGGTATATCTGAGGAAGGAAATCAGAGAAATTAGAAGCACAGATACCATGAGTCAATAATCAACCGAGCCTATATGCTGATAGTTCAAATCTGACACAATAGTAAGAAGACATGGAAAAAATGTGAACTTACGGCCACCGTCATACACATCATTCGCTCATCTGGAAAGATTGGCTAGCTTCGACCATTAGCAACAATTTCTTACAATTTATGTCAAAAAATATGCAATTAAAAAAGGCAAACAGATCAGAATAAACAGAATGATATAACATAGGACTCGAAAAGTCGTCACTGCTATGTGAATTTGGCAGAGAATTTAACGTTTCTCATCATTTGAAATGTTTCATAAGGCACACCCTCTCATCAGCAGTGAACCGTATCATAAAATAGCAGCCAGTAGGAAATTAAATGAGAATTGTAAACATTCTCACGTATTGTTCTATGAAAGCTTCAAAAATGAAAATTAATCCCGAATGCACACTTGCAGTACGGCCACTTTTGAAATGGGATTTGATTTATGTTTTTAAACTTATGCTAATTTGATTTGATGGATACTTTTAAAAATGTATGGACTATGCATAAAACGCAGCATCCGAATCTCATCACGAAAAATTCGAGGAACTTCGCGGATAATGGATTCAAGTAAATGAATTGAATGCAAAAAGTAGAGAGATGAGATTCACATAGTAGATGTGAAGACGGGTTAAGTAAAGACAATGTAGTAAATATGGCGTTAAAAACGACTGTTTAGTGCACACGAGTTCACGGTGATCCAGGAAGTCATTAGACAAGGATGTCGATCGCACGAATGAGACAGCTGTTGCATCGCTCTGTATCCCAGGTGGTCTTTATCAAGATCTGTTGGCGAACTTGTAAGTTTTGTTTTGTTTCTTGCACATGTAATTTCATAAGCACATTCGAGATAACTTGAAAAATATTTATGGGTTATTAGAACTTTAAAGCGCTTATTCAACCACTAAGCTTACTAATTAATGCGCTACAGTACGTTGGTATTATGGTGCAGCTGAATGTGGAATTGAAACGTACAGCGTCAAAAAATCTCGAAAGAATCATCAAGTAAGCTGTGGTATTTGACGTTTCCATGATGAAAGCAAGAGAAGAGGAGGTCTATGTCAGGATTAACCACTGGCGTAGTGAAACAAATCCGTTATGAAAGAAATCAGTTTATGATTCATATAGGCTACGGATAGTGATGACGACAAGTGGGAACGACCCCCACCTGGTTGAAGATCGTATCCTTTACCATCAGTAACGCAAAGTACGAAAGGAGAGCAGGAGTTCTAGCTGAATTAAAAAGCTGCTCAATATAACTGCTCTTTGAAATTCAAATGAGTGAAGAGTCATAGAGAAGAGATTGCTAACAATTGGTAACGGAAGATAACGCTTAGGAAGTAGATAAAGTTTAGATATAAGGGAAGACAAATTGAAAATTTGAAAGGTGCAATCTCAAAATCAAAGCAGAGCACTAAGCTGTCAAACAAGAATCTAAGCCTTTTGAAGTTGTGCATGAAACTAGCTCGCGTTCAGGAAAGATAATTTTGAAGAGTATGGAAAGGAAAATGGTTTCGTAGATATAGTGTAGCGCTTTCATTTCGCACCTAGCAGCTCTAATTCACTTTAAGCGTAAATGGAGTTTAGTGAGTAGCTTAAGTTTTCAATGAATGATGGGCGAACCGCAAATATCACTACTGATGAGGCAATCAGTAAGGTCATATTTGCATTCTTTATGGTATAAAATTCTTGTCAGTGGAAAGAAATTTTGAAAAAGAATAGAGTTGCGTGCTGATGAACTGATAGAAAACTCGAAGAGAAGGAAACAGCGCCATCATTTTGGATTATTTAAGCCCATTATATTAGTTCACGGGCGTTTCGGTGCTGTTGACGCAAGGGCTATACATATACTGCAAGGTATAGGTAGTACTAAATGCTAGAGTTTGAGTGGAACAGAAAAGGAGAAGTTGGACTTGGTAATTTAAAAACCACCTTCAACCCCGAAATTGACAATCGGACATATCTTCCTTGTTGATTAGGCCAATATCATGGAGTTCGAAAAATAAACTTATTCGGCTAACGTTCGATGCCTTCGTCGTCTTCAGGGCCGATGATTCCAGCCCTCAGTCGTTCGTCCTGGTTGCAGTCTTAGGCTTCAGTTTTGTTCGAGCCTGGCTTTTCGGTGGAGTACCGCTCGAGTGAAGAAGTTTATTCCACGATGTTCTTATATAGAGGGCAGAAATTGATCCTAGTGGTTGTAAGGTGATAATATTTTTTTCTCCAATGGACGGCCCATCCTACAGTAGTTCACCGGATAATCCATTCAGCAGTATCATTATCGGCTAGCACAGAGCGCTATAATATATTTAGCCTTATAAATGACTTATCCTAGTGGAATTGTTTTCGCGAAGAAAACAACGCCAATAGCAAGATGGCTCATTTATTTTCTTGAGGTCGGACCATCGTCAAGGTATTAAAAGTGCCTAGTTAGATAATAAATAGCTGCTGCAACAAAAACAATCTATAGATCGCGTCTTACAATGAGACATTTTAGTTAACAATATTTTCATTGTTGATCAAACTGATTGGTATTGACCTGGAGCAGTGAAGTCTTTTTGAAGTCCGATTTCGTGACTTGATATATATATATATATATATATATATATATATATATATATATATATATATATATTATATATATATATATATATAAAATAAAGGATAAAGCTCTCGGCGTTTACCAATCTTTGAGAGATGCGCCATGCATTCGACTTCAATTTTTAACTTCGTTCGAGGTGATTGAATGCATATCTGGCCTTTACAATGACTCGCGGTGGCCTCCCGCTGAACCGAGTCAGTGCTGCTTATCCTCCCAGACAAGTCTGAGACCTGCCTGGTACCAATTTAACGACCACGGAGGGATGGATGGCTTGGTGAGCCACGAGCGCGAGATCGAACCATTGACCTCGTGTGCGACGCAGAGCACCTCTAACCACTGCGCCACATGCGCTCACTGCATATATATATATATATATATATATATATATGCAGAGGTTGCTACCGTAAAGCTAACGAAGCCATTCATTACAAGAAAGTCTTGGGCACAGTGCCCACAGATTTCTTAATCTCATCTGGATCTGGAAATTGACACCACGTTTGTCTGGGAGCAGTTCACTCTTTCAAATTCTCGTTGGCGCTTACGGCTATATCAAAATCGGTATGTCTATTACTCTGCGACTATCATGAAGAAAACGAGAAACCTCAAGCAGCAGCACCACAACTCAAAGGCAAAGTACAACGACCTTTGTGAGTAATGGATGCGAGATGAAAATCGAATGTGACAGGTGCAGAAACGCCCATAGTATTCGATATAAGATGATATTTAAGGAACTTTAGAAGAGTAAGGCTTTCAGAGCTGAGCAAATTGGAAAATGCGTCATACGTTCGACTTCCTGTACTTCCGTTAGAGGTGAATGAATGAATATGTGACTATTAGAATGACTTTCGATAGTCTGCTGATGTATTGAAACGTGGTTTTATTCTCCTATACAAGCACTACTAATACACCCACGGAAGTCTTGGTGAGTCTGAACCTCCGGATCGAATCAAAGATCACATGCATAATTTTGAATACTTCTGACTACTGCTATAAACGTCTCCTTCAGGAATTATGATTTCTTTAAAAGTCTCATCCACGGAATTCGTCTGGAACCGTCCATTATCAAAAAAATTTCCTGCATTCGAAAGTGGTTGGAGACGTGAGGCTAAAAACGTGGTCTATGACAACTATGATGTTACTCATAGAGACAGTTGAATTTGGAGAATAGGCTCGCTGTTTTCATTGTGATAGGCTGATGTACATCTTATGAATGAGCGTGGGTGTGAGCAAGGAATTTATGTGTCTAAAGTCGACTGACCGCCTACATTCAACTGAGTGGAGCATGGTCGATGAGTTCCCGCTCAGCACACCCTGTAGTAGAAAACAAAACATGTGTAGTGCCAAAAGAACTAAACAAAATGCTCAGGAGTGTATCAGTATTCACTATAGAATTCTGTAAGCAACTTATGCACCACGTCAATGGAAAAGTAATGGCGGTCTTAGAGCGTTAATCTTCAAGGTGTTATAACTAAGCTCAGACATATCTTTACTCATTGGAAGAGGAACCATTACAATCAATACATATCTGTCAGAAGGAATAAATCTGTTTCTTTATGAAGCACAGAAACTGGTGCTATGGAATTTGACGAACCCTTAGTAGAGTTATCTGAATCCTGTTGCTTGTGAAAATGTTTTCCCTGAAAGAAGGTGTTTAAATGCTTGAATAAAAAGTAGTCGATAGGGGCTAGATCCGGTGATTGTGAATAATGAGGCATATCATTGTAACCTATTCGTTCAATTACTGAAGCGTTTGTTGTGTTTGCAAGAAGTAATACCCACATTCATTCAAGAATTAATTCCAGTGTCAAACGGCAAGTTCTAACAACAGGTGCTCTCAAAGGCTCAGATGAACAAGAAAAAGAAAGTGTGATTGACAGAGAGAGAGAGAAGAGAGAAAGAGAGAGAGAGAGTTAGAGAGAGAAAGCGAGAGAGAGGGAGAGAGAGATAGAGAGACATCAATCGTTGCGAATGCATCGGCTTTCTGGAGTCAGAACGAGGAGGAATTAAGATTGACATCATAGAATTCCCAAGTGTCGTGCAAGTGAAGTTTCTCATGGGATTAAACGCTTTTTCCATATAAAAGACTGCAGAATAATTAATAATCAATTCTTCAAATCCAAGCTACCTATAGCTTTAGGCTTTCCATTCGAACAAAATTAGTAGTTAAAATAGTTAACTAGACGTGGATCGTTTTGTGAGGTACAGACATTATAGATTGTATTTCTTAGCTTCTCGGAATTTAGCGATAACTACGCTAATAACTATTGAGTCCATAAATCAACTTGACTCGTCTATCGGTTTTATGCACAATCTCTACACGAACAGATTAATCCGCTTCGACGTATTTCTCAAGGGAGCTTAGCTCGAAGGCTTCGGAGACTCTATGTACATACTCTTTTCGCGGGATTGAAGGGCGCTACTCAGTTGACCGCGAAGGCCCTTCCTTTGCCTTTCTCCCTGCTATGTAACCTCACCATTCCTATCAGCAATCACTCGTCAGCGAGTCTCGTTTCGGAGGCACATTTTGCTCGACAAGTGAAAAAGAGCTGGATTAAATATTGTGTTTTTAGTGCGAACTGTGAGAATATTTCAAACCATCTTTTCGAAGTTGATACGTCAGCGGGCTTACATTTAGGCAGTATCGCCGCCTCATCGGAGCCACACACTCCAATTTCAGTTCTATCATCAAAAGGTATCTTCACATCCTGCTATAAAGTAAGGTTGACCAATGGGGCGTGTGATGATGAGGCGGGCGATACCGCCTAAACGTACGCAAGCCTCCGACGTATCATCCTCGAAAAGCCTTAGAACATTCTCGCAGACTGTACTGAATGTTTAAAGCGAGACAAACAGTCGTTTGGAAGGTAATGCCTACAACGTGATTTTGTCTACACCTTACATTGACTAAGTAAAATGCCGATTCGTACTTCCAAATTTAATCCCATTGGTAAATGAGTGCTGGTACACCTACGAGGTTGAAAAAAGACTGAGAGAAAGGCAGAATAAGGGTCATGCTGGTGCACTGGAAGCACGCAAGCTCTCCGAAACACTAATTATGAGTTCGAAGCCGAGGTGAAGTTGCTGAGTTGCTCGTATCTCAGCGCTCTTGTCATTGTAATTCGAACAGTACCCTGTAATGGCAATAAATAAAAATGTGATGCCAATGAAAGTATATGGAAATTGCACAACTGAAAAAACGCTACGACTATGTTTTTGCTAACGAGTAATTGCAACGATGGTAAGACGAAGATATGGAAAGCCTTGAGCAAAAACTGACGGCGTCAGCCGGATAGGATATGTCAAAGCATAGCATGCAGAGCATGGTATATGAGTGGAACAAGTGTGAGGTCAAGTGCGACGTCAACAGAGCACCAAAATAAACACACTCGGATACAGCAGCGATGGTAGTGTATAAATAAGGTGGTAGATAAAGTATTATACAAAGAACAAGCAAAAAATCCGGATTAAACATGAAGTTTTGTGGAGGCAAAAAAGTTATTACGCATTTTGTAGCAATAACACCTTTAAATGAGGTAACAGAATTTTATTGGAAATGGTAAATCTGCAACGATTTAAGGTTATTTGAAAAATTCGCTATCTCTTCATCGGAATTTACGAAAGAACTCAAACTCCTTTGTGACCTCATGCTATACTGCTGCGGTTAGTGCGCATTGAATTTGTTTAACAAAATCTTGAAGAGCGCATAGGGCGCAAAGATCAGAGATGCTTTGAGTTGTACGAAAGGTCAGTGGTTCGATCTCGTGCTCTTGGCTCACGAAACCCCCGTACCGCCGGGAGCGGTAAACCATATTTTCTTGCTAAGATAGGCAGCACTGACTTGATATATCATAGGATCGCCGCAAATCATCGTGAAGGCCAGATATGCATTCAATCACTTCAAACGGAGCTGAAATTTGAAGACCAGTCCATGGCTCTCTCTAAGGGATTGAATAAAGCTGAGAACTCTGTTATTTTTCTTATCTTAAAGTAGAAGTGGACTTTCAGTGATACCCACGACAATTTCGAGGTAAACCTGAGGACAAATGAAGTGCGATTGCCCACTATAAAATTTGTATTCAAAAATGAGTTTCAAATTTGATAAACTAGTAAAGATAGGATAAGCACTGGTTTGGTGTGGTTCGGAGCAGCATTAATTATGCGACGAGCGGGAGCCAGTATTACGTTTTCAGGTAATTCGTGTAGCGTTAAACTTAGGTTGAAGCATAATAATCTCCTCATAATGCCGAAAATCAATATATCAGCATTCATCTGGAACTTTTACCACCATGTGGCTTGTTTTGATGCATACGAGCGTTCTGATTTTTCAAAACCCACGAAACATTTTTTGCCTTCTAAGACAAATAATCAAGAACTTGGTTGATCTTTAGACACGAGGCATTGATGTTGATCCATGAGTTCCTTGAAATCAGTGACATCTTGTTCATATACTTTTTTAGGATCACTTTTTCAGGATTACTGCGCACAAAAATGAAAGTCTCCTATTTTCTTCTTAATCGACTAGTTTGAGACCTCGTTTCAAAGTTCAACTCAGTTGGATACAATATTTCAAACTTTTACGAGGTCTGGCCTGGCCTCTGAAGTGGTATAGGCAGGTTTTAGCGTTCTCACACTCCTCCACATGCCCTACGGCTCACCTGTGTTACTCACAGCAGTTGGCGTCGTGAAATATCACTCTACCTCAAGTGAAAAATTAGTTGATGTTGCGTTGTTTGAGAGTGATTGATTGTCAGTTGCATGGTTCATTTCTTCGGCGCCGATTGCTATAATTAGGAGAGGTGAGCCGTAGGGTTTGCGGTAGTGATGAGGCACACGAAAACGCCCGAAACGTACAAAACCACTAAAGGTGTCATACCAAACCTCTCAAATGGCTTAGAACATTCTGTGAGGCGTCAATTTTTCATATTTATTTGCTTAAAAAAAAACTTGAAAGCCCAAAAGCGAGCACACAACGAGATAAATGAAAGAAAACATTAAACTATATTATATTGAGAACATTTTGATTCCCATCATCATGTAGTCGCTCCAGTTGATTCGATATGGGAAGCGAGTGGGAGAGATATTATAGAAAAGTGTATGACATGAAAAAGAGCGATATAGCGAGAATGTGGATAGCTGTTAGAAACCCGAGCTGGAGAGTTGGAAGTGAGTGCAGCAGCTGCTCGCTTTGCGATGATTACGCCTTGTGATTTCCGTTGTTAACCCCTCTTTCATGCAAATGGAAATAACTTCAAAGCGATTCATCGAGCACTAAAATGTGGCGTCCAATTTAATTACTTGACTTAATATCTCAAATAACTGGTGATGGTGATGGTGATGACGCTATCTAATAAGCATAGAACCATGGTGTGACCTTGTATTACCACCTACTTCTCCGGGCGGCACGGTTTTCCGTCTAGGAAGTTTCCTTAGACTAGCAAAACCAAGAAAATCCTATTTTAGCCCAACATTTCAGAATAAAATTTTGTTCAGCCTCGTTCAAGAAAAACCAAATTCCTCAAACAGCTGCGTTTTCACATGCAAAACCCGAAGACCTTTGTGGACGACAGGTGCTAAGCATCAAATCGTATGAAACAGTCAATTTTAGGTGATCTAGAATAGATGAGTAAAGACCTTGAAAGCTCAAAAATGTGAAAATAATACATAAGAAGATCTAACGTACAGAAAGATTAAATGCTGCTTTCAATGAAGGTTAACTCAAAATTATCGGTGTCATTAATTGTCATTTGTTATCGTTTGAAAATCATAGATGATAGTTATGTTCAAGTCGAACTACCAATTATAATAAACATAGGTACTTCACTTTTCTTCCACAACTGACAAGAATATGTCGGCTTGTTCTTCAACTGTTTGCACAAAGCTGTTAAATATTCTTCGTTTAGTGTTACTTTTTGATTAGACTTGTTGCTGGACGGAAGTTGTTGCATATTTTATGCGATTCGTTTTTCTCAAATCGATGTGATAATGAAACTGGTAGGTCATCGCAGCATCGGCAACAACCAGGAAGAGTTCGCTATATTTGTACAGCTTAGTGGTAGTGCTGCTTAGTGCAAGCTGCAAAAAATAGTTCTTATCGTTGTTCACCACGACACTGTTCTCCTCAGTTAGCGTTGCCTTGGCTGCTTTTACCGAGTCGCCACAATAGTAAACATCCCTGGAATCTACATAAACCAGTAATAGCCTTTAGTGACAACTTGGAAGCGCTATAGCACGTCTATTCTGATTTCTGAGAAAATCATAACCGATAAAACAATTCGAGAAGAAAGTCTCTTCAAGACACTTGTTTTTTCTCAACACAATACTTTATAGAAACTTTTTCGCTGAATACAAATTTTCACTGGACATTCAGTAGTTATTCGATAGCTTGCCCTCTCGGAAACCTCAATATTGTAGTTGATTTCTGAAAAGCTCTTGCTAGTGCGTTGTAACACTTTCACTTCATCACTTTATTGGAGCTTACGGTTGTCTGATTTTTCTGCTGAAAGGGTCTCGGTGTTTATCTTCTTTTACGGACGTAGTAGAATACTGGTCGTGCACGTCTCCTTGCAATCTGGAGGACAACCAGGCTTAACCGTTCCGTAGGGCGTTCGTCATTGATTGCGAAAAGTCACGAGACCATGGGATCAACCTCGTGTCGAGCGTCACTAACCCCTCGGACACAGGTCAGCGTGGTGCGATAATAGCCAAAAGAAAATCGCCTTTCGCCTTCAGCGCGCATCATTTGCACGTACGACATTTGTGTTTGGTTTTTCAATTAGCTTTCATTAATCATCTGATAACATAAAGTCTCAGCAGTTCTTCTTTAGGGCGCATTTTATGCTCGGCTAGGGTCTGTGATCGGCTTTCATCAAATTTACAGTTGTCATTTGATGACTTCACTTTCCAAAACTTTTGAAACCAGTTTGACCTGTAGGAGTGGAGAAGAATTACGTTTCGCACTCGGAATAGTTAGAGCGCTGCTTGAACTTCATAGCGGATTTGCTTAGAGGTGTAGGATGAAGGTAAAAGTTAATACCCATAGAAAATGATGAAAAGCCTCTTTCATACTTTCAAGAAGTGCATCTTAGGCTTTTTTTGACACGAGCAGAAAATCTCTGATTAGTGAAACGGACATCATGGGCCTCTCAAATCGCCTTGCGGGGGCAATTGCAATTCCAACTGCCACCCCGAAAGAGCGCAATTTCAGTTATTTATCTGAGAAATGATGCTCCATTCCGTGAAAAATTTTTAGAACTTCTTGAACTTTCTGATACATCACGGCTCCCTATAAATGCTCATATGCTTTTGACGCGTATATCTCTGAGTGCAAAACGTAATCTTCTTTTTGTTCTTACAATGCCGTATGAAGATTTAATTGGAAGCCAAACCAAGCCTCAAAATTACCACTTCTCGAATTATTGAGTAAGTATTGAAACTCTGTTAAAAAGCCACACACGAATCTTAGCCGAGTAAAAATGCGAGCTGAAGGTGAAACATAATCTTGCTGTCGTTGCTACAAGGCAATAAGAAGGCCATCTGAAAAACCAGGTACAGTGTTGAGATAGACGAGATTTGACAATGGAAAAGACTCGATATGGTAAAGATGGATGAGAGATGAGTCGAACTTCAAGTTGCAGCTGAAGCCGCAGATAAGCTGCACCATTTTCTTAGTATTATGATAACGAATCGGATGAGAGAAGATTTATACTATCACAAGAATGGAGACAGGCTATTTGAGTTTCTAAGTAAAAAATAAGGAAGTCTTATTAGCAAGAGTTTGCGAGAGGTTCATAAAAAACATATTGTAACTGTATCGGCGTCATCACTTTCTTTTGAAACACTCCTATGCGGATGCATACTAATGATAAACTGCTCTTCATTTACACCAAATTCGATATTTTTTATCATCGCAGAGTTCCTATATTTGCGGTTCGGCACATTTGACGCTCAGATCCTTTCCAGCTCTCGTCAAGTGTTCGAGGAAGTACAATTTTTTTAGAATAGCCGAGTATCGAAGTGCCAAATTCAATAAAGACGTGACTTCCATTCCGCAAATAGCCACAAATCATTCGCGACATAATCGAGTCTCGTAAACTCCTCATTTTATAGCGTGTTCAACAACAAAGAGAGGTAAGAAGGTAGTAATACATGTGGAACCCATGAAAGAAGCTTTTCCAAACATTTCTCATAGTGAAATTGAGTCTATACGCCACTTACATTGATCGCTAACAATTCTCTTCAAATCAGATATCTTTGTTAATAGCCACCACCGACGCAAACTTCTTCGCAAGAAAATTTTCCATTTTTTACGTCGGAAAGGATTGTTTTCGAGCACTGAATGAGGTTATGAAAGTGGAGCCCAATTCAACTTATCCAACGGATCTTGCAGTTTGATGAATGCGGGTACTTGCGAGGCGAACGCGTTGCAAAGCCTTTTTATATGTAAAGCTTGTCAGGCGCCACTTCAACTAACAGCTGCCTCTATAACATTGTTAGGAATCGTGACCTAGTGCAATTTGCCAAAGGACTTGTCATAAATTCATAGATATTGAAAAACTCAGTACTTGCTTTGACGCTTGGATGACCCGCCTTTGTGGGCGGTCAGCATCGAGCATGGTGAAGCACGAGGCCTATTCCACGACCTTGAACTCGCACCCATCTTTGTGTAAATGAACTAACCATAGCCACAAACACGGCACGACCGCCCTTAAATTGTGTTCGCCCAACAGAATGGGTGCGAATCATTTATCTTCTAAAAAGCCCTTGATATATACAGGAGTCGCTTCTCTTGTGAGTGGAAACAGATTTTTTTGACGCAGTTGAAGCATTTGCCCACGTTTCTGCTGCGTAAGAGTGCCGGGTACTGCTGATTCTGAGAAATGAACACAAATTTTGGGATCCGTCCGTTGGCGACTTATTTCTTCAACAGGTCCGAATGCGACCCATGCTGCTCTTTCACTCTCTTATAATTTATTCTTCATGTTCATTGAACGTTCACGGTAAACATACAACGTTACGTAAACAGAAAACCATTTAGTTCGAATTGTTCGCCCCTGGCCATGAATTCTTCATGGACTAAGTCTTTTTCCCGTTTATGACTAATGCTTTTCTCGCTTCGTAATCCATCGGCAACTTATATAAATCTGCTTAGAACTTCTTACTGGCAATTAGTTATACTTACAGTGGTTGAGGTTCTAAATTTGACATAGTCACTGATCTGTACACAGCTCAAAGCCATGACTTTGCTTGTTAAGACTTCTTAAGAAGCTTTTTTTTCAAAGCTCAAAGAAGGTTAAACACGATAAATCACCTATTCTGCTAAACATTCCTTCAATTGAATGATAGAAGTAGTAGTGTTAGAGAACGCGACCAATAAACTCGCATCACCTGCGTCCGTAATGTTACAAAGCTCAAATCTAGTAGCTAATAGATGAAGAATATTATTAGAAGTAGTACTTCTACTCAAAGAGATGAAATATATTTTTCCAAAAAAATCCATGTGCTTTTCAAAGCAAATGTTAACGCTGTTGTCAAATGGAAGCAACTACGCAGCCAATTATTGAGATTTGGCTTACAATCCTTGATTGCTCAAGAAATTTGGCTCAAAAACTCAAAACATGTTTTTAGACTATGAAACAATTTGAATTTATGTACGATATGCTCATATGTGTTAATCTGGCAACTGCGCTAGGCAGCTTTTTCTGGGAAATTTTTTTAACGCTGTAGTAGAAATAAAACAGTTCCGTTTCACGCACGCATGTTTCTCTTCAGGACAGAACTTTTTTCTCGAATTGTAGGCAGCCATTCGAAAGCGAAAATTCTGACTATTCTAATTCTGTGCTTATTTTGTGGAAGGACCGTTTAACCGCAGTGTAGCTGAGAAAATAAGATTAAGTTTCATATACGCGGCGCATTTGTTTGTTGGCTGCTGTGTGGGCTGAGCGTCTGCTCGCCTTGGATTCGAAATGGTGTTCCGCGACTGATCGATCTATCCTAATGGTGGAATGCAATATGGAGTGCAGTTTCTGTTTTTTAACTTGGAATTTCTCTTCCTTTCAAAAGAAACTCCGGATAGAACGTATGAGCTCAGGTAGTGCAAGGTGTCGTCCCACGTTCATATGCTTTTCATGCTTCCAGCGAACTGGTATTGAACGCACGAGGTCGGCGTTAAAAATAATTTTATTTCAAATGGTACAGCGTCATGAAAGAGGGTTTTTCTGAAACGTCTGCCTAACGCAGTACCCAGAAATTTATGCTTTTGAATAATTAGCACCCTATAGAAAGTTTTTTTTGCCCAGCAAGGGGGTCCATTTCTTTATCTGTTCCCGAATAACGAACTTGTACCAAACTTTGGCGATGAATATTCAAAGAAAGTTGTTTTCTGAGTAAGCGAGATTTCCGCATCAATCTTCTTCCGCTGAGGTTATCAAAATGTTTAACTAAGTAGTTTTCGTGCCAATGAACCGCCAAATTTTTTAATCGTATTGTATTGTTTAAGCTTCATTGCCATCAGAAAATCACCTATTCACATTATCCAATGAGAAGAAAAAATCGGAAAAAGATCAGGTAACATAGAAAAGAAATAAGAGGCAATTAGGAGTTAAAATTGGAAAAAATTCTTTGAACTGGTGGGACAATTTATAGAGAATAGAAGGGAAAGAAGAGAGGACAGAAGAAATAGAAGAATAAATGGAGAATGATATCTATCAAGCGGCAGCAGCTACTTTTGTGGTTATGATTGTTTTCGTTCCAGACTATCGCAGCAAGTCATTTAATGGAAAGGTTTTTCCAAGAACGACAAAATATCTCCTTGAATAACCCTAATTGACTCTGGTTGTTGTAAAGAAGTCTATTCAGTCACACCATTAAGATTTACTGAAGTTAAAGAGCAAGCCATAGTATTGACCTATTTCAGTCATACATAATGGCTTGACCTTTTTGTCATTAGTTATCAAATAACTTTCGAAAACTCTAACGGCAATCAATTGCGCGTGAAAAGGACGTTTTGGAACATTTATCGTGTATTCGAGCGGAACTCTTTGACGAAGATAAGAATCAGCATACGTTGGAAAGTGGATGTACTCGATGACCTCTCTGAAACTTTCGTTTAAATGCCCTAAGAATTTCCAACCGAGTGAGATCAAATCATATCGTAGTTAGACTGTTAGAACCATCTAGAAGTCTTGAATAATTTTAGCATCGATCGAGTTTTGCTGCGAGCATATTCACTGGAATCTGGAAGCTGGAATCGTCTGTATAAGGAGAGCCGGTGGCCGAGTGGCTAGTATGCTCGGCGGGACTTGATTCTGGACTGAGATTCTTCCACCCTCAACACTTTTCGACAAACAAGAACGAATGCTCTACAAAATGTTCCACCCCAATCATACTCGGAGCTACAAGGAGACGTGCTCAATCAATTTTTTACGACATTCATGAAAATTATGAACTTCCCAAGCAAGCAAGGAGACGAAGTGAATGCTAGAAGTGGTGCGTCACATGATGATAGGATTATTTCAAGAGTCAAGAAGTTTATAAATGTATAGATGAGATTTTACTTTATGTTTAGGACTAATGCTTCCGAGGGTCGGTAACGAAATCTGAATTCTCCGAAATTCTACCTTCCAACCTTTCGAACATTTCAAAGACTGCTAGCGGAATAGCGCAGTCGCAAACACTAGCGCTACATCGGAAAATTGGTGTCCTTTTGGGCGAAAACCTACGTGCAAACTTGTTTTCGGGTTCAAATCCCAAGCTTAAAACAATGAAGCAGAGCAATTCTTTGTCAAAACTTCAAAACTTCTAATTTTATTCCGACGGAATAGAAAAGGTCGCTCTCATTTGAACAAAGGTCTCCAGATTACAAGGACCTTCATTGAAGTTAGCAAAGTTCACTACCGGCTGAGGTATGTTCGATGAACCTGATGATAGTGATTATTTCCAAGCCAAGTAACATAGAGACCGTCAATTCACGTCAAGCGTAAAGTGAAAGAAAACTAAACTAGTTGTGGGTGGAGCTTCATACGGAATTCGCTTTCCAGAATTTCCGATGAGGGGCACTTCTTGCGTCCAGTAAATTGTCTTGGGCTTGTCGTTGATGTTCCTCAGTCACTGAGTTCTAAAAGGCTCCCCGTTTCCAATTCAACTAATGGAATACTCTAGATATGCTTCATCCATACAAGATTACAAATTTTATATTGAGACAAAATATGGAGGAATTTTTTGCATGCCGCAAAAAAAAGACGACTTTTATCCAACATTTTGAGGAGAAAGGATTAAACCTTAAGCATTGAACACCTCTTAATAGGTGTGCTATCCATTTGTCTACAGCAAGTTTCATAGAGGTGATCGAATGCATATTTATCCTGTACAAAAACTTATTGGTGCCCTACTGATGAATCAACTTAGTGTTGCTAAACCAGATAATTCAGGAGCGATTTGTTGGCCCTGGAAGATAGAAAATTTGGTGACCTTGGCAGGAACTAATAAGCGATCTCGTATGTACCACTGCTCACTTGCAACCATTGTAATAGATGTAGTGGTTAGGAGTCACTCGCAATCCTTCCAGTGGCAAACTAATGCAAGTTGGCACCAGCTAGCTCCCCATTCATCTCAGTTGAGCGCTGCATTTGTACAATGGACTCCATTCGCTTGACTAATTCCTTAGGAGCACTGCACTTTTTTTCGTAGAATGTCGTTCACTGTCTTACTGACTTTGATTATGAATGGTTTGATGCCTTCACAAGAAGCTAATTGATGAGCCCTAGAACGTATATGGTATAGGTTTTCTGGAATCAGCTTTGAACTCTTCGAATCAAGTGTTCCAGTTAGTCAAAAAATATGCATTTATGCATTTGATAAATTAGGTGTAGATTGGGTAAGAGCTCTTTCCCATGGTAATCTCACTGCTCTGATTGAAAGCGAGGGCCTGTTATGTACTTATAAGGACAGATATAGTGTAGACAGGTGACTAAGGACAAGCTAGTATGAGGGATCTGGAATTTTCATTGTGTAAATCCAAATACGTCCGAAAACGAGTGTATAGACGCTTTTCGATTGCGTTTTATATGCATCGGTGAGATTATAGAACATGATGGAACTTGTTATTGACCGAGTTGAAATCATTCATTCAAAGAAAGTGTGTAACCAAGCTTTATACAGGGCCGCTTCGGATTTAACTGTGGGTAAAACACTTCAAGGAAACAAAAAATATGTCAGATACTATGTTGAGTCTAAGAACACGCTAATAAATCGATTTCGTTACTAATGAAAAACAAAAACCACATCATGAGTAGACCACATTAATCTGCAGATCGACAAACCAATCAATACTTTTTAATTTTTATGAAGTAGCACATTTTTTATACTTTGTCCCTAGTTGCTACGAAAATGTGAGAAAGCGTATTTTATATAAGTCATTAGTGGATGGGGTGAATAATGTTGTGTTGCTTATCATTTGAATTATACATAGCTTTTTTTCATCCATGCAATACTCTAAAGCACTTGAGCTTTACGTAATTACTGCAAAAAATAAATTTCACACTTTCTGTCGATTATATGAGAATATCGGCACGTCTTTCTCCTATTATAAATCAAACAATTGCACTTTACAATACAACTAGTTGCCAGGCAACACTTTTTCTAACATCAATTTTGTAGTGAAAACATTGAATGTAATCAGATATAAATCTTTTTTTGACAGCTTTGAGCGGTGGTATGATATTATAGATATACACAGTGATGTAGATTGCTGTGTAAAGCTTTCGCGTTAGGTAGGACTCAAACCCATATCTCACTCTATACGCGACCGCGTGCTCTAAGCCGTTGCACTAGTGAAGCCTGCTTTGTTCACCACTCTTTTTACGATATAACGCACCTATCGTTAGCAACCATCGTCAACGGTCAAGCCCAGGTAGTCGGAATCGACACTGAGCCCAGTCACGCTGACACACATAGAAAATTCGATATGGCCGGAACAAATTTCCTGAATTATGAACTTCGTTCCATTTTTGCGTCTGTCCTTAATTGAAAACTGCTCATGGTAGGGCGGAAGCATCTCGAAATGTCATCGAAACGTTGGACAGGATAGCGTTTTATTACGGAGGCAATGCAGAGTCGATTTGCAAGAATTTTCAGCGAAGTTTTGAGTTCTCATGGCAGATGAGCTTATAAAACTTGACACTTTTAGAAACTGAAGAAACTAAGTTCTCATATTGATTAATAACGCTGTGCTAGAGGTAATCTATTGAATATGCAAGCAATCCATGTGGAATGGAAGAGCCTTAGCTTATTTGTGCACAGTACAAGCCATTCCATTTAATTGTTAGTGTTAACTCAAACAACATTTAACTGGCGGTATGGTCTTTATAAAAGTCACGCAGTTCTAAAAGAATAGATATAAGTATTCAAACTATCGTGTTGTATTTCAGCTTTAGGTAACTTTGATTTCATTTAATATAAGAAGTATAAAAGGATAAAGCTTTCGTCGTTGATCAATCCTTGAGGGATGCGCCATGCATTCGCCTTCAAATTTTGATATCGTTTGAGGTAATGAACGCATATCTGGCCTCTACAATGACTCGCGGTGGCCTTCCGATGCACCGAGTCAGTGCTGCTTATTCTCCCAAACAAGTCTGAGAGCAGTCTGGTACCAATTTACTGACCGCGTGGGGATAGATGGCATGGTGAGTCATGAGTGTGAGATCGAACCATTGACCTCGTGTGCGACGCAGAGTATCTCTAACCTCTGCGCCACATGCACCCCTTCATTTAATTTAATATGTTATAACTAATAAATATACTGCAACATGATGGAGGTCTGCTGATTTTACCACGGCGAAGTTCTGATATTCTGAAGCTCATAGCACATATTTTCACATTTTTTCTTCGAAATTAAAAGCTTTTATTTTTAGCACGAAAGTAGATGGATTATGTTCAAAATAACACGATGGTGTCTCCCAATAACGTAACATATTGAAAACTATGTAATCAGATTTCAGATCAAATTTTCATCATCATTTTTCAAAAGCTGAAGTTCCAAAGAAAAGTTATATCTGAACAAGCATAGTGTTACAATATATTATCCTTAACAGATCGATTGAACTCTGAATTCCTCAAATCCTCAAACAGTCGAGAAATTATCGCTGGTTGTCGGAAAACCAGTTTCACACAAAAAGTTTGTTTGGGATCCGTTTTCCTAGTATTTCACTGGTTTTAAATCAGCTTGGATAGCAAGTTCACGCTGATCTCAAATCAGGAGGCAAATGTTTCAAAAACCATTGGAAGGTGTTCAAAAATGATCGAGCTGAAAAAACGAAGACAGAGTAGCTTGTATTGCAAAACGCTTCAGACTAATCCCTTGAGGTGGAAAAATAAACTAGCAGAAGCGACAACGTTGGAAATTCCTCAAGGTATTGAGATATCATTGTTTTATTGTTTGGCCAATACGAGGTTTTTATCGTACTTCTCATTGACACGAAATAGCATAAAGTCGATGCCGCGCTCTTCAGAGTCTGGGCAGCTGAAGTTGACTAAGTCTAGTCGGCCAAGTCTATTCACAGATCCGCCAAAACATCCACAAGGACTAGATTTCAATCGTATTGGGAACAAAACAGCTTCTTCACGGCATACTGCATTCTCTGAGGCTTCCATTGAGTATTCCATATGCAAATCAGCGCACAAAATTTCGATAAGGCAATGCACCTTTTACATTGAAACTGCTGTGCGCTATAATGTGAGATTACGTGATTAAAGAGACAATCCTACTTGTCGTTCATGTTTAATTGAAAAAACTACCCAGAATGTTTCCAAATTCTCTTGCGCTCTGAAATTTCATATTCCTGTGCGATAATAATGACTTTTACTCCACAATCTTCTCCGTTGTGTTCTGATCCTAAGCGAGCCTAGGAAGGAGTTTGGTTTTAGGCTTGAATTTACTAACTACGTTCGTTCATGGAAACCAAAGTGGTCTACTGGTTTTACTGATTTTCTTTACACCACATTTCAAGAGTTAATAAAAGAAGAAAAATCATAAAATAGCTCTTCCAGAGACCCGTGGTTGCTATTGGAGAAAACTTGGAATTTGGAACTGCTTCAATTTAGGTGGACCATGATTAACGAATGCACTAAAGCTAACTTAGTGAAGTAATGCATGGAATGTTAGAATGTTAAGGAAAGTACTGGAATAGGTGATACATGATCAGATGAAGATTTCTCTATTTCAAGTTAATCACATTCATCAAAATCAACGGCGCTAGTGAGTATAGCGCCGAAGCAATACCAAACAAGCAAATTCTCACAAAGGCAAAGTTCAAGATAGAAGTGATTACTTAAGAAAAATGTACACACATGAAGATATACACAGACATGTAGTACAATCATATACATTGTAAAAAAGATGCACAGTACACATCCATATATGCATTTTGAAGCAATCAAATGTTACTTAATTACTACACATTGAGCCTGGAATTCACATGAGTGGCATATTTCCAAGCAACGGTTGAAATGTTCTTTTGAGCGAAAAGCTGTTTCGTATATCCCCGAGAGATATGTTCGCCTTCCAAAGTCTCCCTAAGCATCGAAAGCTCTATTCATTTCGGAAACATAGTTAAAAATAGAGAATCTTAGGATTAGTCGGTACCCGGTTCATAAGTTCTTTACATGGTGTTAAATCTCTCGTTGCCACAGCCGGAATCGGTGGGTATCGAATTTTTCTAAGAGGTTGAGACTCATATCGCCAAGAAGTCGATTTCTGAATCTGAAGCTAAGCGAGAAATATATTATATTCCCCAGCAGGGAGTTTGCGAGTTCGTGAATAAGTGGTTAATAAGGCTGCCCACAGTGAGGTGCCGTGGAAGTGGTTGTGACGCGCGCAGAGCCGAGTTTTATCCTTCAACTGTCTCCATTACACAAAAACCAACGTCTTATTCAACACCATGTCCAGGCTAATCTCTAAATTGCAAGGATACTCTCTCGAACGAGTATCCTACGACGTCCAAGAAGAAGACGAATCAACGAATTGATTGCTAGAACTACTGGGAAACGCACAGTGAAAACACTGTGGAGAAGCAATAAAGTTTCTGAAGTAAAAAAGTCCTTTATAAAAGCTATATGAGCACTTCACTTAGGTAAGTGGTATATACAAACATCTCTTCGAGCACAAACGTTTGAATGTAAATGAATTTTGTGAACTACTGCGATTGAGTTGTTAGTTGAGGTTTTTGGGAATTTAGTAACTAGATTTGGATGTTTATTGATGCAATGCGGCAAATAATGAATCTGACAGCTCGTGGCAGCGCATTGATGAACTTCCGACTTCGTAGCAGCAACCGAGCAAAACACACGGAAAACATTGCTTCCAATCGACTGTTTTCAAACCCCGCTATAAACATTCAATATAGTCTGTAAGAATGTTCAAAGATTTTCCAATGTTGATACTTCAGTGGCTCACTTACATTTCGGAGGTGTCGTCCACCTCATTAAAGCCACACACTCTATGCTGAACCCTATTTTCTAGCGCAGATGGTGACCAAAAACGTGTCTACCCATTTCTGCTCTCAAATAGGGTGGAGTATGGGACGTGTGGCTAGATGAAGTGGTCGATACCGCCGAGATGTACGTGAGCCACTGACGTATCAACATCCTAAGAGCTTGGCATTCTCGCAGAAAAACATTGCTATTGTAACTACCTCAATCGACAGAGTTCACAAAGATGACGTATGGACTGTGATTTTGCCATGACGAAAGAAGAATTCACAAAAATCAGACAAGCACTTGGTACTCTATTTCCCTATCAAAGCACTTCTGGTGCAGGTCACTTCAAAGAACAAACACATCGTTTGATAAATTCCAGTGGATCGATGTGATAAACATTCATATCAAAATCGTTTACTCGGTCGCTGTTGTTCTAAATTCAAAAGTCATGCAGACGGCTCTCTTTCTATTAGACCCATGTCAAACTTTCTTCGACAATATTCGCCAGAGTGAGCAACTTTCTACGTGTGCAGAAGGCCAGTAACTAGGCCTTGGCCGTATTTTCAAGGTGATACTTCCTACTAACTGCAAGTGTTAGTCATTGTAAGTCGCAAAGCAGCTGTGAGCATTTTTGAGCTATAGATCATTCCGGGATACGCCCATAACATTTACATCAGTACGAGAGCAAAGTTGTTGTGATCAGATGGTGTGAATAACGTCAAGCTGTCACACAAGACTACAAGGACATATGTGTAACCTCTTATTGACAACTTTCTTGCATTTCCTACATCTAAGCTTCCATGTTTTTTCAATAACCACGTAGCATTTAATATTCTTTTTCGTATCCAGCGTTAGCAATGTTATGAACTTATTTTGTGTGAGGCTTCGGTGACTATCGAAGAATATCGTATTTCCTTATGGATATTTACTTACTTGGAAACTTGAACGGCCCGTCTTCACGAATTGTGCGGACCACAACATCTTCCATTCGTCTCGTCATCTCGCAATTGTCATCCATGGAGGTGGTTTCAAAGCATGGGCGCTGGCGCGAGTTTCATAGTGTGATCTGTAGAATATTGGCAGGTACAAATACAGCTGATGAGAATACAGATATGGATACAGCTGATTAATTCTTTTCACGAACACATCCGCCCGACCTGTAGGTGATCGTCTCCGTGGACGAGTAGATTCTCGTGGCGTCCACTCTACAATTCGTTTCTTTACATCTGTCGTCTGATCCTCTTAGTATATGACCGACCTATTTGTGCTTCGCTATCGATGTGAGTTCTTCTTGATCACGAAGATGAGATAAATTTCTGAGATCTGAGCTGCGCAAGCCGGCTACGTGTTGCGAATGCCGCTTGATTTTCAGAAGACATCGTTCGAGCGCTCTGTGAGTTGTTCGCAGTAGTCTTGACGTGGTCGAGTATCAGCCCACGTCCCCACTGCATAATAGAGCGCTAGGAGGACTGTTGAATAGAGGAGGTTAGCCCGTAATCTAGGATCCATTATTTGGTAGATGGTTTCTTTGAGGAGTCCGAATTTGCTCACACTGCTTTCCTTCTTCTGTCGAGTGCTCCTTCATGTTGTTTTCCATATTCAGTGAACGATCAAGGTACACGCACGAGAAGGTCTCCATAATCAAAGACCTTTCAGTCTGATATTTTCTTCATTGCACCACTCGTTTTTTGTAGACTGAGTTTCTATGGATGTATGCGTAGTACAATCTTCTTATCGCTTTGTTAAGTTCCTTGAGCATCGCCTCGACCTAAGTAGTGCTTTCGAGGAAAAGACAATGGCATCCGACGAAAGTTCGATAGGAATTTCCATTGATGCGTATGCCCTTCTCGTCCTAATCAAGGGACTTCATTTCCATTGCAGTGCGGCAGTGAACAGCTTTGGCGATATCGTAGCGCCTTGTCAAACCCCTATTTCAATGGGTATGGTAAGAGTTCGACTTATGAATGTCGCTAAATGTTGGTCGACTCAATGCCTTATGAATGTCTATGAGTGTTGGTCGACTCAATGCTCTCTGAAATATTAGAGTAGCGTTGTCAGAGGGTTTCAACGTGAATTGAAAGAGTCAGTCTTTTCTGGAAATGTCAGATACCACTTTACAACTCCAGAGGTAAGAGATTTGATTGGCATACGACGGAGCCAAACAAGTTTCTAGGTAGGTAGGACCGCTCGTGCGGTGAGCGGCATCACTACCACTAACCACTCGCTCTCAATGCTGTTCAGATTTTTGCCTTTGCTCACTACACAATTCATTTCTATGGCAATATAAATGTGGAACATAATCGCAAAAATGCTCAGATATGAGCAAAATTCATAGCCTCATGAGTGCATAATGAACTCAAAAGCCGGCTTTTCGAAGGCAGCGTGTGCTCGTACTACATCATTGAAGCTTTTGCTCTCGTTCATCTCAACCGGTAACTAACCCACTCAAGATGACACTTTCTGCGTCTTCCTTAGATCCTCAATAGTAATTCGGTAGCTCAAATTTCTGTATTTTCTTCCAGTACATGGTTTTTAAGTAGGCCCTTCTACGATGTTTAGCAGCGCAAAAACGACTGCGTTTTAGCGTGTGTGCACCTTTATTTAACTATAGTTTGTGAATGGCCTTTCATCAGAGTTTTAGCACTTACTTGATAGCTCAAAAAACGATGAAGTTGAAACTCGGATTCGTTCTCGATACAGTCTCCATGGGGCAAACAAAAGCATTACGTTTTGCATCGTGGCGATGTACACACCCAAAGCGTATGATCATGTAAAGGAAATTGTTGCACCAGAAAATCAAGAAATTCTAGAAATCTTCTCGAAGCGGTGAAAAATTCTAGGAAAACAGCAATAATCGGGTTTTTTCTGGGGCTGGATCTAGTATCGCTACCCTTAACGTGACTCGTAAGAGCGCAATTTTCGATATTAATTTACTAATTTTTTCTCCGCTTAAAATCTTTTAACGATTCCCGTAGAAAAAACTGTAGGAGAGATTTGGATTTTGTTCCATTAGTGCCTGCTTCTGATCCAAAAGATTTCTAGACTGATAACGAAATCTACGAATTTTCAGGCGGCACTTGGAATCGCTGCACATAACGCTATCCGCGTGAACGCGAGCTTTGAAATTTGTTCAGTTGTTAGTCTCCGTCTTCAAAAAATTTCTGAGATTCCCGTATTAGAAATTATTGACTTGTTGAAGAGTTGTTGTTCTATATGCACAGGCTTTCATACTCACTGTACAAAGCCAAATGAACCCACTTTGAATTCAAAGAAACGAGCTTACTACCCTGAAAGCGAAAGTAGTCTTCTTGAGCTCTGACAGCGCTCTATAAACCTTTCCGAGAGGTCAAACTTGAACACAAAATTTTCGAGCTCATATTATCAGATGGCAACCAAAAGACCCATTCACAGACCCTAAATGGCAAATAATGCGTGCTGAGTGTGAAAGCGTTAATTTATCCATGCTGTTACAGCTCATTGGAAAGGCCTTTTTGAAAACCACTCACACCATTGAATTTATCGCATTTCGAGCTATCGAACAATTTCTGCAAATGCAAAGCTAATTTTTGTCCAACAGAAAGGCCTCCGAATGTTGTGCATCTTTAATGATACCCGCCGGCCGTTCCGAACGGACCATGATGGATGGCAGTTACGGCTAAGAGAAGAGGAAACGATGGCCTCAACGATGTAGCGGATGGTGAGAAACTTTGCAAGTAGACGTTATAATGAGTTTGAAGCAACTATAGGTTCTAAATTTTGCTTGCATGTCAATACTTTTGGGTCTACTGCTCCGACAACTTATTTATAATTATTATAATGACATGACCCACCTCACATCTACGCTTCGGATTTTGGCAGTCCTCACATTTAGTTCATTTCCATGTAATTAACGCCTCAAAGGTCACCCAATATTCCGCGGATTGTAGCAGCACTATTAGCAGGTCGAGGAGAGCTTATTTCGCTGAATATCGCGCCATCTTGCTGCATAGCAAATTTAGAGTTAATATTATGTATTCTTCTATGTATTAATCTCGTGAGGCTGGAAAAGCTTCCAATCGGCTAACGTTTTGACACTTCTGGCAAAGTGTACCAGAGTGAAGTCCTTTTGTGCAATTCTCCTTTTAGTAGATTCGCTTCAATGCGATTGCCATAAGCCACACAGGGAGAGTAGCCACCTCTGGACCATCGACTCGGATCAAACCAACTTCAAAGAAGATGAAGACTTCAAAACGTAAGTTTGAAAAAAATCTCATACAAACGCAGTGTCAACTCAATCACGTAGAAAACTTTCAATTATTGTTACGAAGTTGTAATTAAAGTCAATCTTATGATGTCCACATTTTGTTCTTATAAAGTACTTTGACTCGAACAACCAATTTCTAGATTCTTCCTTAGCAAAAGTCTTACTTATTCCACTATTCTCTGTGATCACACTGAAGACAAAGCAGGAGAAAAGTGCAGTTTAGTACCACGCATGCGGTACTGGACCGACATTGCATAGTCCTGTCAATGCCCTCCATTCATCCTATGTCGACATACAGTCAGTACTTGCATATTTCTCTTTGATCGAGCCAATAACATGAAATTGGTACAAATACGCTTGATGTTAACACTTTATGTGAACGCATCAAGGAAAGTTCACAAAAACGACATAACGTGTTTATCTGCTAGAGGTTAATTGAATGTGTGTTTTTGGGAGTGTGGAAATCATAAAAACTTATGATATATGATAGAACGCCACAACACCTGTCCGGTGACAGTTATTTCAACATTTGATTAGAAAAATAGGAAAAATGTCCTTTCTCAGTAAGAGCTTTTGGAAATGTAATTTCATCACTTTGATTTTTTGTACACTCTATATCACCAACGAAAACATAGACAGATATATTGCGCTTGTTATTCGATTCGTAAAAGTTGCATTATCGGCTGAGGTAAAGCAATGTTCGCCACATATCCAATTGCAGGAAGATAGTACGGGACGTTATCGTATCACAAGCAAACTTTCAATGCACGGCCACACACAAAGTCATACGAAAAAGTGTGGTGAAAACCTTTGAAAAATTTTATACTACTGTTTAGGTAGACAGGAAATTATCTCCAATTACCTGTCTAACAGCTGCCGTTCAGAACCTCATAACGCATCTTACTTACATTGGTACCTAGGCCGCTGTCCCTCACATAACCGATACTCCTAAGAAATCTTACGATTCACATTCTCTTAACAATGCATAGGCTCAGTTGCCCTCAAAGGTTTGATGCCACTCTTCAACATCAGCAACACAATGTATGTTAGATGAGTGTGACTTTCTAGTATCCTGCAAAAGGTGTCAAAAAGTTCCCAGGTTTTCTCCACAGGCAGTTGCTAGAAGCCGTTGCCGTTTTAATAGAGTTCGGAGGCGGATCCCCCTTACTTTGGTTGACAGGTCAATCGACTATGACATAACATTCGAATTCCTCGGTTCGCTGTGTTATTGTAGTATGGTCATAACTTTGGTCGGGACGGCTTATATCTGCTTAATTCACAATTCTCAGCGGACAAAATTTTTTTCTAAACCTTTCGAAAGCTTAAATTTTGGCAATTTTGATAAGCCGAGGTTTTGAAAAGCTCTCTTATTGCAGGGTACTAACGAAAATAACATTATGCTTCACACTCTGTTTGTTTTGTTTGCTTGACTGGGCTCCGTTAACGTTGCGCTTCTTGGCAGTCATTCGATGCCCAAATCTTGAAAAATTTGGAGCTACATTCGATTTCCAAAAAGTCTACATAGTAGGCTGTAAAGCGAAAAGAATGTACGTTTCACACTCCAAAGTAAGCCTGTTGATCGTGCTTCACATAAAGATTACTTAGCACTTTTGAGTAAAGTTCATATGTTACAGGCACTTTATCGGTACAACAAGAAAGATTATCACAACGAAGACTTCTATAAAAGTGTTTTTAAACAAAAATAGCGACCGAGTGTCAAAAAAGTCCCTATGTTCTTTAGAAAAATCACATCCTTACAATGAGAAACTCATTTCGGCCTGTTGATGAACATTCTTTCTCAGTTCAGCTATGTTTTGGCAGCCATTGATAGGTTAAGAAATGCTAATCTTAATGCTATGCTCGTTTTGGAAACGACTTTCATAGTACGCTCTCTAACGAAAAAAATGTAGCGTTTTGTTTTTATTGAAACTAGCTTGATAAATGATATTCACAGCGGTTAATAGAATTTTGATTTCAAGACTTTCTCGTTCCAAAAAATAGATCAAAGAGATTTTTGTTAGCGTTTTTAGAGTATAAAGGGCTCCCAGTTACATGATCCTTACTTTTCAAACGAAAACTACGTCTCTGGAATGGCAACGCATCTCCAAGTTTCTACATTCACATTTATTTCGACGATGATATTAGAGTGTAATTCGAAAACACATTTTCTACATTGCCATAAATAATTTTTGAGTCACGCATGTCATGTTGTCTGTAAAGATGGGATGACTTAAAGAGCCCGATACACGTGTTTCGACCTTGTGGTCTCGTCAGTCCGACAGTTACTCTTTCTCGTCTTTTGCCAATCCTTTATGGGTGGTCCAGTCCCCACACTATGAGTTAGTGACGACGAACGTTTCACACTCCAAGTCCAGTAAATTATCACCGAACACACTGTGTCGTACAATCGATTGCTTGGCTAGTATGTTTGATAAATCATATCTTTCGTTTCATGTGCTTTTTAAGACCACAGCTCAAATTTCAATACGCCATAAAATCATTTTTGGGCCACACTCGAAACGAAAAATATGATATAACTAAATATGCTATCCAAGAGCAATCGAGTGTACAACACTCTGTGTTCCATGATAATTTCACCGGACATAAAGTGTACAACGTTCGTCGTCGCTAACTCTTAGTGAGGGGACTGGAGCACCCACTCAATATTGGCAAAGACGAGAATGGGTAACACAGACCACATGACATGCATAACACAAAAATGATTTTTTGTCATACCGAAATTTGAGCTGTGGTCTTAAGGAAATACTCGAAACAAAAGATATGATACATTTTCTACAACCGTCTTTAATAAAAAACTAATACGGAAAATTATTCAGTATATAACTGGAGTAAGCCTTGATAGAGTCATCAGCACTTTGTGAAGTGTTTCGAAAAAGTCCGTTTATTCAACCTAAGTTTTTGAAACTTTCCGCAAATATTGTAAATTTTCTAACTCAAAATAGTCAAAAAATCAAAAACCTTAGCAAGAAATCACCATCGCTCATACATAGTACTGATCAACGATTTACCTATTTGCGTCCTATTTATACTTCTTACAACCAAAACGTGCTATTTGCTGCTCTTTCACTACACTATTGCTGCATGCGATTGCTGGAGAAAGGAGATCTCAAAACTATTCTTTGTTTTTTGGGAGAATCTTGATGTGATTGATCACAGTGCACAACATTGACTTAAGTTTTGAAGCTTTCCTTTCCTCGAAGCTTGGGAAGGTCAAATTGACTCGTAGTCTGCTTAAGCAAGCACTTTAAAAGACGGACATCGGGAGACAGTGTATGCCGATTGACAACTTAGAACCAAACATATGCAGTACTTACTAGTCCTACCAAAGAGTTCTGTGGCTTTTAGCTCACGGTTCCTCTGTATCACAAGAATTATCAAATTACATTAAATATATGAACTAAAATAAGCCATAGAAATCAGCAGTCTCTCTCTGTATCTAAGCGAAGAAAGCAGAGGAGGGAGGGTCGTCGAAATATGATCTACCACAGAGGGCTCTTGCTCTCTGGCATACTGTCACTCTGGAAACTACGCACACATTGCGGTAAATAATTATTCAAAAAATGTGTTATCATCCTGTCGAGAAGAATTATTATATGGGCGATAATAAAATCCTGCAATCTCAAGAATAGGGTTTTACCAGCGCTATCAACTTGTATATCGCCAAGGACGATAACTGCTAGGGACTCTAAGAATAAAAACACATGACTAATCAAAAACTTTCCACCTCAATGTTCAAGGGAAGCTTTGAAAATTCTTGATTAGTAATGAAGTTTTTAGCTAAACTATCAAAGGTCCCACTTGTGCCATTAATGGTATTCATGTAAAACTGTTATTATAAGGCCTTATAGTGAGATTTCCTCTTCCGTCGCATTCCATCGATTTGATAGTAAAGAAAGAGCTCACTGTGCTTTTCCGCGAAAATTTATTTATAGATCACGGCTATTTCAGATTGTTGAAAGGCACCCATAGTTTCGTGATTTTGCGTGAAAATTGACCTTGATGCCATCTTGGTTGACCTATTGGTTATTGTTTCAAGAAAACGGTACCTTTCCATATGAAACTGTGTAAAGATGTTCAGTGGACGCTTGATCAAAGTTCTAGGACATACAACAACAAACAACTGAGCAAGAGGATAATCCTAGGTAAGTCATGAAGAAAAATCTCATTTAAGCTAAAAAGTCAGCTTCTTTCTTTTTCGACTGAAAACATAGGAGACTTCATGATTTTATTCTGTTACTGTTTTTTTTCTTACCACGTATTTGCCTCGCCTACGCGTCACCATGCTCGAAATGGACCAACACCCTATGGACGAAGGAAAAAACGAATGGAAACTGTGCTGGGGACTCGTAATACCAGTTAACGGCCGCTTCCAAGTATTCAAGTAAGTAATGTTGTTTATGAGGTCGGCCCGTGGCCGGAATGGTTGATGCACGGGCGCGCGTGGAGCCGACATCCACCCCCTCCTCGTCTTTCTCCACCTCTCTCCGGTAGTCTACCAAGAGTGTCCTATGGAACGCCACGGCCAAAGTTATTCCTCGAGATTGACAAGGAGACATGCTGCGTCCAGTATCTACGTCATCTAAGAAGAAGACGAAAAACGAATTGAACGTTAGAAGTACTGGGATTCGCACAGAAAAAAAACCACTGTGATGATGGATCGAATAAAGTGCTGAAGTGCTAATGTTGTTCATTACCTGTGAGTCAAACAAATGCATCGGATGACAAAGAAGTGGAGAAGAAGAAAAAAAAGGAAGAGAGAGAAAGAGATGAGAGAGAGAGAGAGACGAGAGAAAACTCCAGCAGTAAGTTTGAGAGTTGAACGAAGTATGGTATTTCCATGCCCATCACTTTTGATGGAACACCATTTTTTTTGCTATTGAACATACCATAAGAGCAATGGCAAAATAAAGATAATAAAAAATAAGAGGTGTTCTTCAATGTTTTTCGAAGCACAAGGCTATAAACAGCGACCTAAAGACACAAAGCCGGTTGTCGATGACAAGAGTCACATTACAAAAACGAATGTAACACTAATTAGAAAAAAGGAGAATCTTATTCCTTTTATTTCAGCGAACAATTGAGAGTAATCAGAGAAGGTCATGGAAGCACACAAGCGGTTGTGATGTTTCCAATGGTAATGCTTCCCTACATACGGTTCTCGTCGAATTAATTGAAGGAAATGATATCAACATTGAACTCCGGGCTGTCGCTAGACCTATTCAAAATCAAGGCTTGAGACAACAGATAACGTGACGGTGAGGCTAAAAATAAGCTGAAAAAACTACAAAATCAGACCCTTTTTACAGATGGACAACCGGGATTGGAGTTCACCTTGTAAGAGAGTGTGTCGAAATTACAGTAATTTCTTGCCACGATTCAGCGACCGCATCTTTTCTTGAAACTTTTTTGCTTTCAATTCATCTTCTGGCTTTCATTGTCTACAAAAAGTCTTCAAACTTTCTGAGTATATGGCTTCAACTGATGTTTGAACGGGCCCACAGTAATCATTATCAGTGTTATTTAAACACTGGCGTCGTGCATTCTTCATAGAATCCTGAAATCCGGGGACTCTCAAAACTCCGCAAAATAAAAACAGACAAAAAGCTGGAGATTTGCCTATATTTGCAAGTTGGCCCGAGAAGCACCCACAACTTGTTTGTCGAAAGCGCACTTCGTTTCAGCACAGGCCAACGCAAAACCCACACACAGCCAAAAAGAACAAAGTTTGAAGTATGGGACGCAGTTGAGATTCTACCGCATCCACCCTACAGTCCAAACGTTGCTCCATTGATTACGGGCCTCTGATCAATGCAAACACTTTTTGAAAGGTCGCCGATATGAAGCTTCCGACAATGTTGAGGAAGCATGTCAAGAGTTCTTTGATTCAAAAGCCGAACAAGTGGTACTTCGATCAGATCCGAAAACTTGGCAGAGCGATTTCAAAAAGTGGTGGAAATGAAGGCCCTGTATCAAGAATAGTCTTTTCTGTAGTTTGTTATCTGAATATATGCATGAATTTTGAATCGTTTTATCAAGCCATGACGAAAACTTACTTTTCAAACTAGTATTACAAACCACCCCTTACTACTATGCTACTCGAGTATCATTGACAAGATTTAGCAAATTATTAAATTATTAAATAATAAAGTATAAACTATAATTATTATAAAAAAAATAAATAATAAATATAAAATTATTAAATAGATTATCAGCACAGCAAATTTTGCAGGGCGTGTGAACAATCTTTTTGGGGTGGTAGAGTTTTCTTTTATAGCGCCCATCACTGTCTGCAGAGAAGAAGAAGGAAAGGATGTTGCCGTGAATAAAGTCACGTTTTTCATGAACTTCATCTCATCAGAAATCTGGAGCTATTTTATATCCCGCCAAATAGTCGGTCCCTTGATACAGTTTAAGGAGATCAAGTTATTGAAGAGCTAGCTTACAAAAAAATAAAGATGTCGAACTCTCATCATAAATTAAAACTTCGTTATCAACCTCGTTTTTGGTTAATGCCCCGGCACAAGTATCGACGCGTTTAAATTAGTTCTCGTGAAAAAAGTTTACACAAAACTGCACTGTGTTGACTGTGACATTCACACTAAAAACTTCACACATAATAATGCTTTGAATATTCTCTGCCTTTGTGAATCTTGATTGAAAGTTCTGGTACATTGTCGGCCCACTTACAAAGGAGCAACCATAGTGACGAATATTGTCGACGGCAGAGGATCAAGCCTGATTAGTTATGCGATATCTTCGCGCGATAAACACTTTGTCGATAGCGATCATTCCCCAGGGACGCAATTGGAAAATCTAATGATACCGAAAATCTCACATATGAAGCTCATTTGTTGCACGAAGAAATTGGTCAGCTACTAACTAACAATTATTTTCGAACACATCCGGTATTAAGGAGAAGATTGCGGGCTTAAACTGTGCTGTTAGTGTTGTGAAATACAAAAGTGATCTTGTTTGACTTCGCGCATCTGGATAACCATATCTCCCTCACTTGTGGACGGACGAGCGTATACTTGGGTTGTTCGGTGTGATTGCAAAAACCACTATCTTGGGACATTGGTCAGGCTCATGATTGTCGTTCGGTTAAGGCTAATTACGCATTCTATTACTTCTATAATTCTCATTGGAGTCATTTGTACGGCGCACCATCTGATAAGAAAAGTGATCTTTGTTCAATGTTGTAAAACTATCGCTGAATATCTAATCAAACCGAACAATGATAAAATATGTGCAAGTCTAGGCTCTATGAGTGCTAAATCTCATGGGACTGAAATCGAAGAACAATAAATTAGTCGCTTTTCTTGATAGAAATTCAAGGCTCACTATAAACTGTTTAGACGAGCTTTCTTAATCGATAATAGAGCGTCCCCACCTATACAGCCAAAGAAGATCCAGATGATAAAGTTACACTTCAAGTTATATGCTTGGGACATTTCATGGCAGAGTAAGGACAAAACAGGTTACAAGTAATTGGTGCCTTGATCAATATCTTAATAGTCAGTCATGTTTTCTACCCCATTAAGCGCCGTAAAAGGAAATAAATAGTATTTGCTACACACAGTGACCTAGGGGATCGAGCCACCTACACATATCGCAAGACACCTCGAACTAAAACCCTACACGTATGGTTCGGCTAGACCTTATTTCATTAGATAATTATCCACTTTATTCCACCCACTGTAGGAAAATAAGTGACAATTAAGTTTCCACGCAAATAAAACAACTAATGGCGCTTGATTTACGCATGATGATGTTTTTGTTGCACTCCACTTTGCTTCTTTCA
>JAHQIW010006584.1:0-40210 GCA_019055375.1 Parelaphostrongylus tenuis
CCCCAAACGTCAACAAAGCGACATAAGGACACGAGCGATGAGGAGAGATAACTCATAAAATGAAAGAGAAATAGGCACTAGCTACATGCCATCGCCGACAGCTCCCAGGACGCGAAGCATCAATGTATTATTATTTGTTGATGATTATTGCTGTTATTTTTCCAATATATAACAACATAATATATTTACATATAACATAGTATTCGAAAATAACAATAGTGCAGTTGAAATAATACAACAATAGATCCTTTCATTATTATTTGAGCCAACATGTCATGTGGTCTGGTAAAGGCTCTTGTACAGCCCGAGACACGTGTTTCGTCCTTACAGACTCATCAGCCGGGCAGAACCCGTCGTCTGTCGATCTTTTCATAGTCAGTCTCTTGGGAGCGTCACCACTCCTTATATATAGTTATCGACGACCTACGTTTTACGACGAAAACCTACGACGAAAACACTCTGTGTTAGGTGAATGACATAGACACCTGGCATAGAGTGTAAAACGTAGGTCGTCGATAACTATATATGAGGAGTGTGACGCCTCCCAAGAGAACTGACTATGAAAAGATCGACAGACGACGGGTTCTGCCCGGCCTGATGAGTCTGTAAGGAAGAAACACGTGTCTCGGGCTGTACAAGAGCCTTTACCAGACCACATGACATATTGGCTCAAATAATAATGAAAGGATCTATTGAAATTTGAGCGGTGGTCTTAATAAAGCACTCGAAAGGAAAGGTATAATACAACAATATATTCCACGTGTCCCAACGCTGGGATTAGAGATGCAGAGGAAGTGTGTTGACGGTTCCAAAAAGGTTGAATATGGTAAAAATATGACAATAAAGCAGTACTAGAACAAACAAATTACAAGACAACAAAAATTGAAGGCAAAATATTTTATGCTGGACAAATGTTCGTGAACAATTTTATGTTTACCCATAAAGAAAAGCGGAATCATTTTACGAAATAGATAAATCGGGAGGCGATGGACAAGTGGTTAGTGAAGAAGGCCATCAGGAATCAAGGTGCTGGTTGTGGCTCCTCTTCCCACCACTTCTCAGGAGACCTACGGATACCTCTAAAACACCAAAAGAACCATATTGACAAGCACTTTACAACATTCATGAAGAAAACGAAATCCGCCTCAAGCAGTGGTCCAAACGAGAAGAGAAGTTGTCGAAGAGCTCTATGGAGGAACGGAACTGGACTGCGACGGAACGAATCGACTAGGAGAATTAACTAGCTAGAGCACTACATATTACACTTTCTGAAGTAAAAAAACCTCAGGTAAGGGATAAAGAGAGCGCCGTGGCCGAGTGGTTCTGATGCTCGCCGCGCTGGGGCCAAGCCCCGCCAACAACACTCCCGTCAGTCAAGAACGAACGCATTATGAAACGTCGCAGCCTGGATATCCTCAAGATTGCAAGGAGACTAATTCAATCAGTTTTATGCAAGGTTCAAGAAGAAGACGAAGAAACGAACTGAATGCTAGAAATACTGTGATTCGTTTAGCGAAAATACCCTAGAAAGACAAAGCAAAGTAAATAAGACAGATACACAGAAAAAAATAGAATCATATAATATCCCAGCTAAGGGACCATAAGAATTTTCGTTCACACCACATTATTGCCGCTTACTAAGAAAGATATAGCGTAGAAATTATCAAGGAAGGATTATATGCAGTACTCGCCGTGTTTTAAGCGACTTCACTTGGGATTTGCCAATGACAGTAACTGAGACGAATGCAAAACACTTCACACAAACCAAAACCATCTTTCCTAACAAGGATTTTAGTAAGTCATTAAATAAAATATCCATAAAAGTGATATGTGGGTCGTCAAACAAGAAACGTTGTACGTTATTTAAGTTCCCTACAATTACTGTATCTGTCAAAATCACTCTGTCCTTCTCACGTGTTAACCCTTAATCATCGTTCCTAAGAAAGATTTTGATAACTAACCACATTCGATAGGAAACATCAGTAGGCACTATTTGAATCGTCAGTCAACGAAGGTCGTACGTGATTATGGTAGGATGCGAACCGTATTGACGAAAATCACTTTGCTGACTATCCTTTCATGTAAGTGTGATTGTACATCCCACACCTAACTTCTGAAGCTGGTTTTTCGACAACTGGTGACAAATTCTCCATCTAGAGTAATTTGTATGTTGCACCACTTTAGTGTCACAGAAGAAGCTTAATGCTGCAACGTGACGATAGTATACAATTTTTATACAGTGTTCTTTCACTACATTCTGATTATTGAACCATGAGAAATAGAAAGAGATCGAATCTCCCATATAAGTTCAGCATTTGTAAACGCTAGCGGTGCTTTTGAAAAGGTACAGGGGAGTCCTGCTGTCCAATATCTCTCTTTTAATTGATACTTCAATGACACGCTTGTTTATTGGCTCTATAAGGATTCAGCGTAAAAAATAATAGAGTTTGACTAGCTTATTCTTCAGTCTTCTCCACTGAATTTACGTGTTAGGTGACCGTGACAACAGCCGTGGCGAAGTGCGTTCCAAACGAACCCGATGTAATCATTCGAAGCACTCTGTTCACTACATTTTGCCACATCTCCCTGCTCCAATTAGCCATGATGAAGTTTGAGGTCTGAACACATTACTTTTGCTTTAAAGCGATGTTGCACAATAAAACAGTTCAAACCGAGAGAGTTCCTGAAATTGATAAGTGCTGAGGGGGAATTGGCGTGAAATCCATGGGCATGTTTAGCATACACATATCCCGTGCTCCTCCTCCTGGTGGTGCTCCTGGCGCTCCCATTCCAAGACATGTTGTTGTCACTGTGTTGCCGTAAATAACGCAGATCGTTATCATCATCATAGCTCGATTAACTGCAACAAACTGCCTCATTCAAACATAATTTTTTGAGAGAGTCAAGCAAATGAGGAAATATGATATCTGGTTGATGATTTTTGATTGTTCGCAATTTTTATCTAAAACGGAATGGCTCGCGTAAAATTTCTGCCGAATGAAATATTCAAATCATTTCAGAGGTGATTTTCTGCAACAGCATAAATTTGGTTGGATTGGAATTGTGTTTCTAGACGTATTTGCTTGGATTGGTAATCTCTTTCTGTCATGTGGATACCTCATTTTCTGGTTCTGGATACAAACATTTCTTCTTTGTCTACCTCTTAGCTTTAAACAGTTCAATCAAATAAAGCAGGCTCTGGAGAAAACGAACACACCGGAACATTAGCTCAACAAACATTTCCGCGAGAACTCCGTGTTTTCTCAGCTATTCAAAAATATGCTCATCAAAAAACCCGTAAAATTAAGCGTTTACAACTTTCCCGAACAGTTTAGAGCCATTTTCAGCATTTTTCCAGCATAAGGCGATTCGATATAGTAGTGGAGGTAAATCGATATTCAAAGAATCTTTAGCTAGATATGGACAAATTGCATGTAATTTGCCGTAATGGATGTTGAAAGTCAAAAAAACTTACTAGGATTTGTTGGGTTAACAGAAACCTTAGGACATGACAGTGGAATGTAGAGGACGTTGATACCGAGCTGACCCAAAATGGTTGCGATCACAAAATCAGGAAGACCAGCTGCTCGTCCTTGCTGTTCAAGAACGTTGAGTACCTACAGAACGAAGTTTTCGTTAATTGATGGAGTTTATCCAAAAGTGAAGAGCGTATGCGGCGCAGTGGTTAGAGGTGCACTGTGTTGCACACGAGGTCAATGGTTCGATCTCTCGCTCATGGCTCACCAAGCCATCCATCCCCCGGGGTCGGTAAATTGGCACCAGACTGGTCTCAGACTTGTCTGGGAGGATAAGTAGCACTGACTCGGTTCAGCACGAGGCCAGCGCGAGTCATTGTAAAGGAAAGATATGCATTCAATCACCTCAAACGAAGTTAGAAATTGAAGACAAATGCATGGCGCATCCCTCGGGGATTAATCAACGCCGAGAGCTTCATCCTCTCATCCAAAAGTGATTTGAATTTTTCTATGTAGATCCTTTCAAGTAACTAAATTACCAGAATGTTGGCGAGTCATATAACAAGGAGTGCCTATCCATGCTTTTTTAGTCCAAAAAACCTACTTTTTGAAAACTTTGAACTCACCCCTTGTATTATAAGACGCTTCACGAATGCTTGTGCAGAACCTGAATTCGGTGAAATTTGGGGAACCTGTGCCCGCGCTGCTGCATCTGTAGAGAACGCCATTGCTACTGGCAAGCTGAAGCCGGTAACGTTAAATCTCCATGTCCTCGACGCAGCTGAATGTGACGGATCATGAGCTGATAAGTTGACAATCGAACATGTTTCATAGGATGCTTTTGTCTCACACATAGTAACTGAGAGTGATGAAATATGTTAAACAATGAAATAAGTAAATTAACGAGTTTATTATAAAGTAATAAGAGCGATGTTCGAGAAAATGTGTAGGTCATTAGTAAAGTTCTGTTCATAACTCTTTCAATAGCAAACATCTTAGGCGGATCGATCTCAGTTGAAAGCAGGTCAATAGATCTGCATCTGCCATTTTAACTTGATAAGAACAAAATGTTTCTTGAAATGGGAATTGATTCAGGACTAGTCGCGAGCCTAGTAGTCTCACGTAAACAGCTTATAAAAGTTAAGTTGGACCTATTTCATTCATCTGCTAAGGAACATCACCAAAATTGTTACTGTGGAACCGTCGTCCTCTAACCTGCGACGTTTTCAATTTGTGATGAAGTACTCAATATATTAACCTTAGTTAAATGTAGAAATATATGGCTGCAAACGCACAAGATTACACAGCAAAAAGACTTTTCTATCTAATTCCTTGTTCACCTGAAAGTGTTTCCACATCCCAGCGCTGCACCGGTAGTCAGCAGGAAAATCAGAAGCTGATGTGATGGAGCCTTTGCCACGTTCCCCAGACTGAGCATCGTAAGCAGAATCATCCTTAAATGATCAGGGAACAAATCTACTACCAAACTCAGCGGAGTGCTCAACGATTCCGCTGTTCCGACTCATGTAAAGGTTTTGAGAAACCTTTTAATCGACTATTTTGATATTTTGCTCAAAAACAGTATAATCTGACAATGTATTCTGAGCTTCATGTTGTCTATTATCAGATTTAAACAGTGCAAGGCACGTGTTTCGGCTTTACAATCTCGTCACTTGCACAGAGCCTTTACAGTGGTAGATCCCTCAGAAACTGAGTAAACAAAAAGGCACCGAGCAACGAACGAGGCTATAAAGCCGAAACACGTGTCTTACACTGTGTAAATGCGCCATAATAGATAGATCTCATGAAAAGCTCAAAATACATTATCACATGTGAAGATTAGTTAACAAAATTTAATGCTCGGCAAGTTTTGAACCTCGGAAGATACATGTAAGTAGTCGCTTGTTAAAGAATCCAGCGAATATTTCAATGCCACGAATGCAGCGGACTATCTGTGTTATGTCTCCGTGGCATAAAATACTGTTTTTTCCCACATGCAAAGAATTTTGAATGGCACAAAACGCCGTCGTTACACCATCCATTTTTGCGCAAAAAAATATTTGCATTGACATCGATTGGAAAGCAAATCTACTTCTTTTGTCAGAGTCTTTGCAATAAAAATCACACTTGTTTAGCTTTTCCAATCTAATGCTGATGAAGGAACTGCAGTGTCAGGTGAAACATATCTGTGATGTTTCTTTGGAGGATTCAAATACCGCACTGAGATCGTTGCTCAAAAAGCTACTACTGGCTTATAACTGGTGGGATTGCCTAGATTGTGCATTTTGATTACGCTAAAAGTTCATTAAAATGTTAAAAGAAGGAGAAATTCCTCGAGAAGATGATCGGAGTGACACCATGTCGCTTCCCCCTATGCCACATCGCAATAGTTGAATTGCTAATCATCGAAAAGTTTCGCCAAAACATTCTTCTTGCACTCCCCATACACCATCACAACCAGGAACTGAGCGCTTGCAAAAGGAAGAAATTTCACTTCTGTAAGTTCTCACATCAGCAGCCTTGCAGTTTTGTATCGATAATTTCACTTGCTTGTACACCATTTTCTGTTAATGACTGAAAATGTTAGACTTTCTTGGATTTTTGGATCTAGTAGGTGGGCTAATTACTCAATAATAGTGAAAACTTGACAGTAATGGATCAAACTAAGGGCGATCCTCATTCATTCCTGAAAGAAGATGCTGTAGTGCAGCACATAATGATGCGATGAGAATGTTGACATTGCTGAAGACATATGTAGAAATAGAAAATCGAGAAATATGCAAAAGGCCAGTCTCAGACGAAGTTGAACACGCGTCTCAGTCATACGATGGCGGGTTGCTAGCACTACACTCCAGTCATAAGGTCTTGCACTACTCTTTTTTGACATATCTCATTATAGATGTCAGTAACCCACCATCAACAAGTTTTGTCGGATAAGCACATACCACATTACACCCAATTAAGCTGAAAGCCATCGTTTATATATAACTTTTATACATTCTTCGTTCTTAGAGCTTTTCCGCAATGTTATGATGGCCGATATCTCGGTGGCGTCTGTGGTGTAATGGTAGCTTGCGCCCTCGATCTGAATGATTAGGCTTCAGCTCCCTTTGTGGTCGCACATACGGATCGCGAATGATGTTCACGAAGTGTTGTGTAAGTCTCTACAATTCTCTTTTGTGTGCAGAGAAAATAGAATTTATTTTTAGGCAGTTTGAATGACGAAGCAAAGATTTTTTGTGATCAAAAAATGTACATGATACGGGTAGCAAGTAGTAGCGATGCTGTTCTAAATGATTACAGCGGTTATGTAATCAAATTACAGAGTTACCAGAGCTGACATTTGTCTAAAAGTTGGTGTGGAACCTGTATAGGATTGAGCAAATTTCCCATATGAAAAGCCTTAGTATGGTAGCTCTCGAAATTCATATCGCATTGAATCGATCATCATTCAAGGACATTGCATGAACAGGACATTTATCTGACCGTGTAAAATAATGTTCGAAAAATGATCAACAAATTGTGTTTCTAAGAAAGCTTTCGTTTTTCAGTGTCTGAATGTTCTCAGTTTTTTTTTTAATTATTTCACCCTTTGCTTTTTTGCTTAATCACACCTGTTGTATTATGCAGGTTGTTATAGCACGGTTGTGATAGAATTTGTCCTTGCATACTTGTAAATTGATCGTGTTTCAAGCATTATCAGCTGGCAGCTGGTTAAGATAACTTATACAGTGAGCCGTGATTTGCTGTTAGTGGCTCAAATTTCATCTATAAAACGACAGTTCGACACTTTTCATCAGCGTATGATGATCGTGCTCCAAAATTTGTTGCCTACCAAGCGATCATTTTGGCTAAGTTCCAAAACAGTCCAGAAAGATGACTCTAGAAAAAGTACTGAGAATTTTTCTAGAAATCACATCCGTGCCCATGTGCATTGCCTTGAAATAATGGTCAATCCACTGAAGCATCGAATCTGTTCCAGAGTAGTGAGAATGTTCTTCACGTACTTTTTATAAATTACTTGCCCGTGAGTGACATAAATAAAACATAGTTGTCACTGCCGAGTCCCTCAATGAGTTTTTTCATAATAGTGAATAAAGGTGAATTAGTATTCGTTTTGCCTCGTACTGCATTAGTTGAATTGCTAATCGACGAAAGGTTTTGCCACAGTATTCTCTTTGCACCTCCCACACTCTACCACAACCAAGAAGTGTTCGCTTATAGAGAAAATATCATTGCTGTATAGTTATTATCACTGCAGTAGTACGAGAGTTTATCGTTTTTTCCATGTGAATGTGCACTGGTTTAGGCAAATATCTATCAGACACTACTCTTTCTATGTTATCATAGGGCTCTCACTATATTGAACTTGTTGTATTCGAATGAGTTAAGCGTTTTTATAGGTCAAACAAAAAATATGTATTGAATAGACGGTTTGCGACAGAATGAGTAAGCAGTAAGAAAATGGATTTGTGTCAATTCATATAGTCACTTATTTGCTAAGTAGCATGATTTTTTGAAACGTTACACATGAACTAATTTTTGTTCGTCAATAACCTTCATGATTATTACGAATACGCTATATCAGTCAATGTAGTGGGCACCAGAATAGAGTTACATCTCAATTCTATCACGAACAGCTTCCGATTAGGTAGGTATTGAAGAATCCATGGTCGTGCAGCGTTTATTATAGTATACTTAAGCGACAAAGATGACGATATGATATGTCATTACTAACACATTACTACTCTCAGTTGTTTTGCAAATAAAAGAGCAGTAATATACACAAGTTTGCAAGTAGCAAGGTACATACAATAAATTGTATTAATACTAATAATAAGTCCCAGTTTTTCCTATTTGACCCAACCGGTGCTAAATTTTTGCGTGTGGCAGCCATTGATGTTTTTTTTTTCTTTTTGAAACCAAAACAGATACTCACAAAGGACACATACATAACGAAATGGTTTTGAACTATAAGTTACCATCCCCGCACGAGGATATAAAGTTTCGGCGCATTAGGTTTCGGAAGCGTTCTGGACCAGGACCATTAATTTGAACATGAACCGCACGGAAAGTTGCCTCGTACTGGAAGGTGCATTGAAGTCCATGTGACTCGTGCACAGTTGGTTTCCACTTGGACAGTTCAGGACTCATGAAAATCGGTGAGTATGTTGAAAATGTTTTGCAGTTGACAAAATTAAAATCTAGGTTCTGTTTTTTTTTCTGTGCAAGTAGTAGACGTGTTCGGCTGCCTGGGTTGTAAGAGGCCTAATCTTTTCAAGCTCTGAAGAAGGCTGAACTGCCGATATATCAGCTGCCGCAATAAGCTGCGTTATAAGAAAATCGAGTTCGGCTTACAAGGAAAAAATGTCAGCAATAAAGAGAAGTTTGGAGGGCATCAAGCACAATCTTGCTGTAAGACTTTGTAACGAAACAAACATGTATTCCTCACGAAAAAGAATCTCTTTATTGATTGTAAAAGAGTAGTGCAATTTGCAAAGAGTTTCAATTTATATAATCAGATTAATACCAGAAATTGTCAGAGCTGAAAACCCTACATTAACTACAATGGCAGCACTTAAATCGAAAGCCTTGAAGCCTATTGCCATACTGAGTTGAGAGGTCATCAAACGATTGCAATGAAGATGTTGATTTTTCCTACGATTTATTCCTCAACATGCACACCTCAAATAGTCACCGCCATTCGGCAAACCGATGAGAAATCGTGTAAGTGATTAAGAAAAGTGTAATCTTGGTTGGCGCGTCTCACTCTATTGAGGGGATACTCGTTTCTCACAAAAAGCAATAACAACACAGAAATCTCCATAGTGTAGTCGTTACGCATCACTCTCAGAGGTGTGGGACACAGGTTCAGCTCCTCTGTAAAGCTCAGCTTTTGCATATGATCCTCTTTTTGTCATAACATTGCTATAAACGCACAAAGTAAAAAAGACTTCTTGAAAATTATTTATCTCCAGAGATTGTTGTCTCTCGTTGAATTATTTTACGCAGTGAGTTGACTATAGGGCTGTCTATTATATCTTATGAAATAAAAACCCAGATAGCGGACAGTACAAGTTGTAGAGTAGACTACAATCTACATATTATCAAGGTTAGTAGTGTAGATTAAGATACTAGAAAGTGGCGGTTGCAGCTTCTGGGTGTATTTTCAACGACTTTACAACGCAAACTTTTTGGCAACACTAACCAGGACGAGCGCGATAACCTTCACACCAGGCGCCGACATCCCTCATGACAGAAATTTGGTAACTAAATCATTCGACAAAAATATTTGCAAACACGATTAATTGAATCGTCAATCAACGGAAATCGTACGTAATTACAATGTGTGACGATTGGCGTATTTATCAAATCGTGATAGCGTGACAATCTACAAAAATTCTCAATTTTCCTCTTTGTGGCAGTATTATGAAGTTATGACCATGTATCTAAAGATGCTAAGTGATATGCACTTCAAAACCTCAAGCGGGAGTTGAAGCAGCGTTCATTTGGGTTTTACGCCGATACGTGCTCACTAGACGAAACCTGTTGGCGGCTGCTTGCTAACAGCTTTGATACGTTGAATCGTAGAAAGAGTGATATCAAAGGGAGAGCTTCGGTAGTGTGCTTATTAGTTAGCGCCTCGACAAGTACGAAACGCAGGCCAGCACCTCACGAGGCTCAGAGTTTCGCATATCACTCAACGTTCTTGCATTTTGGTGTCTGTCCTTCCACTTATCAAAATACGATTTTCTTCGCACAACTAACATCCTAAAATGCTTTATCGACGGCTCATGATAATTTCTAATTGAACTGTCAATCACCGAAGGTGATATGTAATTTCGGTATACCATGATCACTTTATCGACGAAAACCTTATCAATCTTGCGTCTATTCAAGCAACCTTATTCTTCTCTCGTCTGCTTAACTCGCGAAGCTACTTTTTCTGCTACTGATGGTAATTTCTTGATCATTAGAATTGTTTATAGATTTGCAACTCTATAATATTACGGAGGAAACTTTGCTGTATATCATGTCGTAACCTTCATACAACATTCTTTCCACCCTATGTGCGTTTCAATATTGAGCCTCTAAAAACTGATGATGACATCGTAATGTTCAAATTCCCTCGTACCTACAGCATATGCAAACGTTGACGATGCATTCCCAGATGCCAACGCGTACTGTTACACATAATTCCGTCTGACTATTCAATATTACACAACATTTCGTTTATTTGCTCCATACGGCTACAATATACAAAATCATATGTAGATGATATATTCTAAATGGTGATACTGTCAAGATCATGACTTAGTTAACGGTGGCAACTGCCGTGGCGAAGTACGTTCCAAACGGTAAAACAGAGTTTTGGTGTTAGATTGGTAGCACGCGTTCTCTTTGGCATAGACAAGATAGCTGAATGGATGGAATAAGCGGTTCTATTCTGTTAGACAGTGATAAATGAAGAAACAATTTCTTTCGCTGGCTCAGAACTATTCATAAGTGTCAAAAGAACGACTGTTTTTGAAACCCCCAAAAAACATTCAATATAATTCCAAAAAAGAATGATTCAAGCTCAAAAAAAGGGGTTGGTACGCCCAGGGTCATACACCGGTGTTTTGGAGGTTCGTCCTCCTCATCAGTGACCCCCGCCCCACATTCAGCCCTGCATTGAAGCAAGGAGGGAGGCGTATATGGTGATGGCACAGTGTACTATGACACTGTACCATCACCACCTCTCAGTCGATAGATTTTTGCTGTTAGATCAAAACTATATCAAAAGAACGACTGTTTTTGAAACCCCCAAAAAAAACATTCAATATAATTCCAAGGTCATACACCGGTGTTTCGGAGGTTCGTCCTCCTCATCAGTGACCCCCGCCCCCGCTCGATCCCTCCTTGCTTCAATGCAGGGCTGAATGTGGGGCGGGGGTCACTGATGAGGAGGACGAACCTCCGAAACACCGGTGTATGACCCTGGGCGTACCAACCCCTTTTTTGAGCTTAAATCATTCTTTTTTGGAATTATATTCATAAGTGTGTTAGCGGTCATTGGAAAGCTTAAATCTTTGGCTACTGCGCTGACTCTGTAAACCAAAATAAAATATGTCCTACATCGGCGCATAATTCTTTCACTGGAAACACGAAAGCTATATGAACGTGTAGAGGAAATTTTCTAGTATTAGATTCATAAACATCGTCGGGACGCTTCAAAGCGAAGACAAGAACCTAATTAAATAACAAAAAAAACTGCATCTCATATGTGACGCGCTAATGTATTCGATCGATCAATAACGCGCCTCCGTATCGAATCTACGGCCATCGTACATCCAGCCCATATACTGGCCAAAAAGCAAATTTTACCGTATGTGGGACTCAGCTTTATTTTCCCCTGCTACACTATAGTGAAGCTGTTTCCCCAGAAAATAGGCACAGCGTTGGAATCGCAAAAACTTACTCTATTGAAACATTACCAATAGTGTGAAGAAATAGCTCCGTCCTGTGAGAAAAGCATTGGTGTGAAACACAGATATTTTCCTTCCTCTGAAGCGTTAAATAACGCAGTAGCCAAAAAAACGAAAAATTTTTTTCCGCGAAAGAGATCGCTTGTTCATTTGTCGCGTTCAACAGAATATAACCGAATAAACATAAATTTATAAATAAACAGCGTATACGCAGATGAAACAAGAAAGCATACAACGCAAGTAATGCACAAATGTAAATGAGCAGTAACAGATATATATATATATATATATATATATCAAAAAGAAAATAGTAGATAAATAATTGATAAATTAACAATAAGTGAATAGATGTTCAAACAAATACGGTCATCTGTAAAATTACAAATCGACAAGTTTGATTGCAAGTGCTAAATCAACAAATTGCCAGACCTACGGCTTATGTTTGTAGTAAGATCGATTATTCATTGTCATCAAAGTGCGCATTTTTTTTGAAACAGCGGCAGGATATCTCCAGAATCGTTGAAGGCCTCTGGACTTTCATTGTCTTAGAGCACCGAGGAATCATCGTCAAACGATTGCAGTGAGGATGACAACTCTGCTCGTAACCACGAATCCTTAACTTTCATACTTCAACTACTGTGGCATTCTGCAAGATAATGGGAATTATCTAAGGATTGATAAAAAATTTCGAACCTTGGGCGCGAGTTAAAGCCGTGTGTCACTTTCTACAAAGAGGATACCTTGTATGACAAAAAAATGATCCCTGAACAAAAGTCTCGTAGTGCAAGTCGTTTTTTAGAAAGGATAAGGCACGGGTTCAGCTCCTACGCGAGTTTCAGAGTTTTACATATTAATCAACTTTTTTGGAATATATAGTAACAATATCACAACACTGCTAAAAAGAGGCAAAAGAGAGGAGAATTTCAGTAGCCTACATATCTCATCAAGCTGATTGTCTTATATATACAACATGTAAAATAAAAATAATGAGAACAGAAATAGATAAGGTATGGATAAAATAAAAGATAAAGTGATAAAAGCCAATAGCAGAACATTGTTGTACTCTAGGTATTGATTGAATTGTATAGGTAACAGCGTCGCCTCCACTTATCACGGATTAGATTGGCTGTGGGGAGGTGGCCGGCTTGTCAGGAAGCAAGCTGCCGGTTTGACTTCCTCTCCCCAATACTTTTTTGGAATATATGAACTAAAGCCCTAGGGAAAGCTGTACCTCGCGTTTCATCGGGGACTACAAGACATGAGCGATCAGCAGTTCATGCCATTCATGAAAAAGACTAAACCATAGAGCGGTAGGCGAAGAAACGTATAAAAGGTTTTCATATCTTGATAAAGGATAGAAGGGAGAAAAAAACAAGTATAAGAATCGATTAGCCACAGTGTCACATGATCTACATTTTAAAATCTAAGAAAACCACCGATAAGAGACAGTGAAGCGTCTAGAGAACACTACATTTTACCTTTTGCCAGCAAAGTTCTAACACATGAAAAGAACCCCGGGAAGAATTTTATATTTTTTTGGCGAATTTTTAAGATTTTACTATGCGATCGGGGTCAACAACAACGCCTAACGCCATATCTAGGTTATCCTCGAGATTGCTAGGAGGCTCGTTCAACCATTATTCTACGACGTTCACGAAAAAGAAAAAACGAATTGAATGCAAGTAGTGGGGTCCGTATAGTGAAAAAAAAAACACTGCAAAGACGAAGCACATAAATAAAACAGATAGACAGGAAAAATTGAGTATATTTAAAGTCCCAGCTAGGGATTGCAAAAATCTCGGGTACATCACATCATACCGAATACTGAAAAAGCTGTGGCGTAGAAAGTAACAGGGAAGGATTATATGCAGTACTCGCCGTATGTTAAGCCACTTCACTTGTGATTTGCCGAGAACAGTAAACGAGACGAATGTAAAACCCTTCACACGAACCAGAACCATCTTCCCTAACAAGGATTTCAATAACTAATTATGTTTAAACAAAATATCCGTAAAAGGGGATGTGTCGTCAAACAAGAAACGTCGTACGTAATTTAAGTTCCTTACAGTTACTATATCCATCAAAATCACTCCATCCTTCTCCTTCGTGCTAACCCACAATGACCGATTCTGAGAGAGATATGGTTACTAACCACATTCGATAATAATATCAATAGGCAGGTGTATTTGAATCGTCAATCATCCAAGGTAGCACGCAGTTGCGGTATCGCACGACTACAGTTTCGACAGAAATTGTGCTGTTGACCATCCCTTGATCTGTGATTGTTGTTCTCACACGTAACGCTCAAAGTTGTATTTCTCGCCATCTGGCGACTGTTACTATTAGAATCGTCAATCAACGAAAGTCGTACGATATCACGGTGGGCTACGATCACCGTATCTACGAAAGTCATGTTCCTTACTATACCTTCATCTATGTATGATTGTTCTTCACACACCTAACTCCTGAAGCTGGTTTTCCGACAGCTGGTGAAGAATTCTCCATCTCTAGAATTTTTTGTAAGCTGCACTTCTCTAAAGTTACAGGAGAAGCTTTATTCTGCAATGTCACGGTAGTATACAGTCTTTATACAGCCCTCTTTCAGTACTTTACTATTTTGAGCCATGAAAAAGAGGAAGTGATCGAATCTTCAAATTTTTTTGCCACTTGTTCAGTATTTACAAACGTTAACGATGCATCTGAAGATTGCATTTGAAGATTGGGGATTCAGAGGTGTTCGGCTGTTCAATATCCCCTTTTTACTCAACACTTTGATGGCATGCTTGTTTATTTCGTTTGTAAGTTTATAGCATATAAAATAATATAGTTTTGACTAGTTTATTCTTCAATCTTCTCCTCTAAGCTCCCGTTTCAGGTGTCACGGTGGCAACAGCAGTGGCTAATTGCGCTCCTAACGGACCCAATGTAATTATCGAAGCACCCTGTTCACTAAACTTTGCCACATACCCCTGCTCCAAGACGCCATGATGAACTTGGAGGTCTAAACACATAAAATGTGCTTTTAAAGTGATGTTGCGCTGTAAAACATTTCATACCGTGAGAGTTCCTGAAATTCTTAACTGCTGAGGGGGAATTGGCGTGAATTCCATGGGCATGTTCAGCCTACACATCGCAACTGCTCTTGGTGCTAATCCTGGCGCTCCCACTCCAAGGCATGTTGTCGTCACTGTGTTGTCGAAAATTACGCAGGTCGTCATCGTCGCCATCGGATCTCGACCAACTGCAACAAACTGCCTCATTCAAACATTGTTTTTCTAGAAAGTCAAGCGACTGAAGAAATGTGTTATCTGTTTGGCGATTTTTGCTTTTTTGAAATTTTTATCTAAAACGGAATGGCTCGCTTAAAATTTCTACTGAATGAAAACCGCCAAATCATTTCAGAAGCAATTTTCTGCAACAGCATAAAATTGGTTGGTTTCAAATTGTGTTTCTCGATGCTTATAATTAGAGTGCCAATCTCGTTCTGTCATGTTGACGCCTCAGTTTCTGCTTTTGGGTACTAAAAATTTTTTCTCTGTCTACCTCATAGCTGTTGATAGTCCACTGAAATAAATCCGTCTTTGGAGAAGACAGACACACCGGAACATCTGCCTAACAAATATTTCCACGACATCTCCGTGTTGTCTCAGTAATTTAAAAATTGCTCATAAAAAGCTTGTTATATTAAGCTTATACATCTTATCCTAACAGTTTATAACCATTTTTTAGCATTTTTATTTCAACCAGAGACGATTCGATATAGTGGCTGGCGGAGATATCCAAAGAATCTCTGGTTGGATATGGACGAATTGCGTGTAGTCTCTGCAGTGGATGCTGAAAGTTGAATACTTACCCATTGCTGATGGGTTAACAGAACCTTAGGACATGGTAGTGGTGTGTAAAGAACGCTGATGCCGAGCTGACCCAAAATAGTTGTTATTACAAAATCATGAAGACCAGCGACTCGCCCCTGCTGCTCAAGAACGTCGATCGCCTATAGAACGAAGCTTTTTTGGTTAAAAAAGTCTTTCCAAAAGTGAATCGAATTTTATATGTAAAGCCTTCGAAATCAACTTTGATATGAAAATGATGACGGGTCATACAACAAAGAATGTTAATCCATGCATTTTCAGTCCAAAAACCTACTTTTTGAGAATTTTGAACTCACCCCTTGTATTATAAGACGCTTCACGAATGCTTCTGCTGAACCTGAATTTGGTAAAATCTGGGGAACTTGTGCCGCGCTGCTGCATCTGTAGAATACGCCACTGCTACTAGCAAGCTGAAGCCGGCAACATTAATTCTACATGTTCTCGACGCAGCTGAATTTGACGTATTTTGGGCTGATAAGTTGACATTCAAAGATGTTTCATAGTTTTCTTTCTTTGATCTCACACGAGTAATGAAATGTGTTAAACAATGAAATGAAGTGAATAACTGAGTTCTAATTTAATTGTTAACATTGCAATGTTTGAGGAAATGGGCAGGTCAAGGTGTTCATTAGCAAACATCCTAGGCGGATTGCAATGAGTCGGAGGCATATCGATAATTTTACATGCGTCCTTTGAACTCGGTAAGAAAAAGATGTTCATTAAAATGGGAAACGATTTAGAACGAGTCGCAAGCCAAGTAGTCTCAAGTATATAAAATCTCATTTAAACTACTGATAAACAACACCAAAATTTTCTCTGTGGAAAAGTCGCCCTCTAGACTGAGACGCTTTTGATTTGTGGTAAATTACTAAATATATCAACTTTAGCTTGGGATCCAAGTATATGGCTGCAAATGCACATTATTACACTACAGGAAGAATTTTCTGTTCGAAACCTGGTCCACCTGGCAGTGTTCTACATCCCAGCACTGCACCGGTAGTTAGCAGAAAAGTCAGGAGCTGATGCGTTGGAACCTTTGCCATGCTCCACAGACTGAGCATCGTAAACATAATTAATGAATAGTTTCGTGCTTTGGCTCTACAGTCTCGCCACTTGCACAGTGACTTTACAGGGGCAGATCCCTTGAAAACTGAGTAAACAAAAAGGCATCCGTGCAACTGACGAGGCTGTAAAGCCAAAGCACGTATCTTGCACCGTATAAGTGTGCCATAGTAGATCTCACGAAAAGATCAAAATGCATTGTCACGTGTTAGGATTAGTTGATAAAATAAAATGCTCGTCAAATTTTGAACGCTGGAAGATCCATGTTAGTAGTCGCTTAATAAAGGATTTACCGAATGTGGTAGTGTCACAGGACGCAGCGGACTATCTCTTTTATATCTCTGCAGCATTGAGTACTGTTCTTTTTCCACATTCAAGAAATTTCGAACGGCACAAAACGCGGTCGTTGGACCATCCATTTTTGTGCATAAAATATTTGAATTATGGAATCCATTGAAAAGCCAATCTTATTCCTTTGTCAGAATCTCCGCAATAAAAATCAGGCTATTTAGCTTTTCCAATTTGTTGCTATGAAAGCAGTGTAGTATCAGGTCAAACATATCTGCAATGTTTCACTGGTCGATTTAAATACCGCATTGAGATCGTTTCTCAAAAAAGCGTATAAGTGGTAAGACTGCCTAGATTGTTCTTATGAATACGCTGAAAGTTCATCAGAATGTTCAAAAGAAGTGGGTATACCTTGAGAAGACGATCGGAGTGACACTATGCCGCTTCTTCCTTGCCACATCGCATAGTTGTATTGCAATTCATGAAAAAGTTCCGCCAAAACATTATTTTGCACTTCCCATACACCAACATAAGAAGGAAATGAATGTTTGCAAAAGATGAAAATTTCACAGCTGTAAGATCTCACTTCGGCAGCCATGCAGTTTTGTATCGTTAATTGTTCTTGCATGTACACCATTTTCTTCTTAATGACTAGAAATGTCAGACTTTCTTCTCAAATTTTTGGATCTAGTATGTGGGTTAAAGACTCAACAATAGTAAAAACATGACAGCGATGGATTGAAGTAAAGGGTGATTTTCATTCATTCTTCAAAGAGGGTGCTCCTGCAGCGCGTAATGGTGTGGTGGGATTGTTGACATTGTTGAAGACATGTAGAAATAGAGAACTGAGAGGTATGCAATAGGCCAGTCCTACACGAAGCTTGAACACGTGCCTCAGCTATACGAGGGCGGGTTGCAGGCACTACTACACCAATCATAAGGCCTTGCACCACTCTTTTTTGACATATCTCATCGTAGGTGTCAGTAACAATCTTCAACAAGTTTTGTCGGGTAAGCGCACATCACATTACACCCATTTGAGCTGAAAGCCATCGCATATACATATATATATATATATATATATATATATATAACTCTTATACACTCTTCACTTTTAGTGCTTTTCCGCATTGTTTATGATGGTCAGATATCTCGGTTGTGTCTGTGATGTAATGGTAGCATACGCCCTCGATCTGAATGAAATGTGGGTTCAGCTCCTTCTGAGGTCTCACATACGGATCGCGAATGATGTTTACGAAATGTTGTGTAAGTCTCTACAATTCTCTTTTGTTTGCAGAGGAAACAGAATTTATTATTAAGGCAGTTTGAATGGCGAAGCAAGGATTTTTTGTGATCAAAAATGTACAAGATACTGGTAGCAAAGTAGTAGCGATACTGTTCTAAATGATTACAGCGGTTCTGTGATCAAATTACAGAGTTACCAGGGCTGACGTTTGTCTAAAAGTTGGTGTGGAACCTGTATCACTTGTATCACCTGTCGTCCCGTTGATCGTCGAGTGACTCGAGCGGGTACCAGCAACTCTTCCATTTTTCCCTATCGCGTGCAAGAGTAGCCCAGTGGGTCCTCCTTGCTCTAGGAATTCGCTGAGCATCATATCTTTCTTCCATCGCTTTCGTGAAGAAATCGGACCAACGGGTCAGTGGTTTCCTTTAGAGCGCTTGACGTCCCGAGGAATCCAGTCGGTAACGGCTCTCGTCCATCGGTTGTCGTTGAAGCGCATCACGTGTCCGGCCCACCTTATTTTCGATATCCTGGCGTGTAGAACGGCGTCTCTCGATTTTCGATCGTTGATGTAGGTCGGAAGTTCGGATCCTTTGTCTCATTTGCGAAATACGAGATACTCCTAGCATCGACCTTTCGACTGCGCGTTCGATAACGGCAAGTGATCTTTCATCCTGCTTACGTAGCGACCAGGTTTCTGCTGCATACGTTAGGGCAGGGATAATTGTCGAGTCGAAAAGGTGGGCACGGAGTCGGATGTTCTTTGCCCTCTTCACTACATCTTCGATGCTCTTAAACGTTCCCCAAGCCGCTCGTTTCCTCCTGCTCAACTCTGGGGCTAGGTCGTTCATCATGTTGATTTCACGACCTAGATAGATGTAACTGGGAGCATTCGGAAATTGTCGTTCCGTTGAGCGTGAATGGGGCATTAGAAACCCATCCGTTTCCTCATGAACATTGTTTTCGTTAGATTCAGTTAAAGACCGATCTTTCCACAGGCGTTATCGAAATCAGTCAACATTCGTTCCGCTTGGCTGATGTTTGGTGTTACGAGAACGATATCGTCAGCAAAGCGAAGATGGTTTAATTGTCGACCGTCAATTTTCACTCCCATTTCGTCCCATTCTAATGTTCGCATGACGTTTTGTAGGGTAGCAGTGAATAGGAACCTGTATAGGATTGGGCAAATTTCTCCATATGAAAAGCCTTAGTATGGTAGTTCTCGAAATTCATATCGCATTGAATCGATCATACATCAAAGACATTGCAGGAACAGGACATTTATCTGACCGTGTAAAATAATGTTCGAAAAATGATCAACAAATTGTGTTTCTAAGAAAGCTTTCGTTTTTCAGTGTCTGAATGTTCTCAGTTTTTTTTTATATTTCACCCTTTGCTTTTTTGCTTAATCACACCTGCTGTATTATGCAAGTTGTTATAGCGCGATTGTGATAGAGTTCATACCCGAAGACTTGCTGAATGATCGTTACTCAAGTACTTTCAAATTACAGCTAGTTGAGGTAGCATTCACAGTGAGTAATCATTTGCTATTAGTTGCTCGAATTTCCTCTATAACAACTACTGTTCGACACTTTTATCTGCGGAAAATGACCCGTGCTCCAAAATTTATTGCATACCAGGCGATTATTTTGATTAGGTATCAAACAGTCCAAAAAGACAGCTTCAATCTGTGACCATGCGCATTGCCTTGAAATATTGGTCAACCAATTAAAGCATCGAATCTGTTCCAGAGTAGTGAGGTGTGCTCTTTACATATTTTTCACAAATTATTTGCTCTTGAGTGACATAAACAAAACATAGTCGTCACTGTCGAATCATCTGTCCCTCAATGAGTTTTTTATAATAACGAATAAAGTTGAATACGTATTTGTTTTGCTTCGTACTGCATTAGCTGAATTGGTAATCGGCGAAGGTATTGCTGCAGCATTCTCTTGTACTTTCCATACGCCACCATAACCAAAAAGTGTTCGGTTATGGAGAAAAATTTCACTGCTGCAAAGTTATTATCACACATACATACAAAATTTTATCGTTTTTTTCATGTGCATGGCACTGATTTAGGCAAATATTTATCAGACCTGCTCTTCTCTAGGTTATAGAAGGCATCTTCTACATGTAAAAATGTTGTAATCGAATTAGTTTGAGCGATTGTTAAACCGGTGGATAATCTTCTATAGCTCAAAAACATATATATCAGAATAAACAGGTTTGCGACAGAAGAACAGACTGAAAGAAAAATGAATTTGTTCAGTGCATATAGCCACTTATTTGTTAAGCAGCATGATTTTCTGAACGTTAGACATAAAATAAATTTTGCTTGACAATAACCTTGATGATTATTACGAAAACGACATATTAGTCAATATAGAGGCTACCAGGATGGAGTCACATCTCATTTTTATCCTTCCTCTTGCGATCAGGTAGGTATCAAAAAATCCACAGTGGTGCAAGGTTTATTATAGTATACTTAAGAGACGAAGATGACGATATGACATTGTCATTACTAACCATTATTATTCTCAGTTGCTTGTTTATTGAAACGTAGTAAAAAATCAAGCTTGTAAGTTAGCACATTATAAATTCTATCAATACTAGTAATAAATTCTGGTTTTTTTCTTTTTAACCCAACCAGTGCTATGTTTTTTGCGTGTGGCAGCCGCTGATGTTTTTTTTTATAAACCAACCAAAACACCCTCATAGGACACAGACATAACGAGATGGTTTTGAACTAAAGTTACCATCCCCGCACGAAGAGTTAGAGTACCAGCGCAGTTGAAAAATATTTTTGCAGCTGACACTATTGAAATCTTGGTTCTGATCATTTCTCTCCAAGTAGTTAGATGTGTTCCAACGTGCCCGAGTTGTGGGAAGCCTGATCATTCCAAGCTCTGAAGAAGGCTGATCTGCCAGAATAGCAGCTGTCGCAATAAGTTTGCATAATAAGACTTTCAACTTTTGCATTACAAAGTAAAGGATATCAACATCAAATAGAATTTTGGACAGTACTCAAACACATTCCGACCGTAATAACTTTGTGACGGATCAAGCCATGTATTCGAAATAAGGAAAAAACCTTTTTAAAGATCGAAGAGAGTGCTGCATTTTGAAAGTTTTTAATTTACATGCTCAGATTGATACTAGAAATTGTCAATGCTGGAAACCTACATTAACTACAATGTCAGCACTTGAATCGAAAGCCTCGAAACTTATTGCCATAGTGAACCGAACGGTCATCAGACGATTGCAATGAAGATGATGATTTTTTCCTACGATTCCTTCCTCGACATCCACATCTCAAATAGTCACCGCCATTCCGCAAACTGATGAGAATTCTGTGTAAATGATAAAGAAAGTGTGACCTCGGTTGGGCGCGTCTCACTCTATTGAGGGGGTAGTCGTTTCTCACGAAAAGCATTAACAATGCAGAAATCATCATAGTGTAGTGGTTGGCGCGCAACACTCTCAAAAGAGTGAGACACAGGTTCATCTCCTCTAGAAAACTCAGACTTTTGCTTATCGTCCTATATTTTTTCGTACACTGTTTATAAACGCATGAAATTTGGAAAATTTTTCAAAAATTATTCATTTCCAGAGATTGTTGCCTCTCGAATGATTTCACGCAGTGAATTGACCTCCCTATTCTATCTCATGAAATAAAAACCCAAATAGGAGCAGTACAAATTCTAGAGTGCGCTACAATTCACATATTACCAAGGCCAGTAGCTTAAAATAGAGACTAGAAAGTGGTGACTGCAGCTTTCAGGGTATATCTTTAAAGACTTCCACTGTGTAAATTTGTTGACAACACTAACCAGGACGATTGTGAAAACCTCCACACCAACCTACCGTCACCACTCTTGACAGAAATTTCCGTATCTAAATTATTCGACAAAAATATTCGCAAACACGATTAATTGAATCGTCAATCAACGGAAATCGTACGTAAATACAATGTGCGACGACTATAGTATCTGCCGAATCATAATAGCGTGATAATCTACAAAAATTCTTTATTTTGCCTTTATGTGGAAGTATTTCGAAGTTACGACTACATATCCAAAGAATGTTTAGTGATGTGCACTTCAAAACCTCAGGTGGGAGTTGGAGCAGCGCTCATTTGGGTTTCATTCTGATACATGCTTACTAGATGAAACCTTGTTGACGGCTGCTTGCTAACAGCTTTGATACGTTGAGTCGTAGAAAGAGTTATAGCAGAGGGAGAGTTTCTGCAGTGTACTCATTAGAGAGCGCCTCAATAAGAATGAAACGCACGTCAGCAAAATCTCGAGGCTCAGAGTTTCGCATATCACCCAACCTTCTTGTATTTTGGTGTCTATTCATCATCTATGAAATGCGATTTTCTTTTCCCAACTAACATTCGAGAATGTTTTCTTGACGACTTATGATAATTTGGGTTTTTTTCCCTCAGAATGCACAGTGTGATTTGCACTCGTGTTTACATAGTTTTTTCACCGAACAAAGGTTTATCCGAAGCTTTAGTAATTACTAAATAACTTGGAAAACGGCAAAAAAAATAATTTTAGTTTTGAAGTTGAATGGCAAAAGTACATTTTATAGCGCTGTTAAAACCGTAGCAGAAATTGCGTCGCGCCTTCGGAATGCTTTGCATGCCCGCTTATCGCTTCTACCTGGTTTTGCAGTAGATCTTCAATAATCGTTTGATAATTACGAGGCATGTCGAAATTTAAGCGTGGTCCTGAGAAAACCTCGAAACGAAATTGATCGATAGTTCAAAAAGTGTAAATTCTGCAAACTATTTTGTTTTTAAGAAATGATTTTCAAGCTCACTGTATTAAGGGAATCAAGATCGCATTTTGCGCCTTAAGTGAACAGCCCGCCGCTTGAAGTATACAGTGGTTTACAGACTATTGGTAACTGTATAGTGAAATTCGTACGCTGAAGAAAATTTGTGATCGGAAAAAAATGATATTACTCTGAAGGCTCTCTATAAAAGCCTTTTTTAAGAAAAGAACGCCCACGTGTTTCAAAAAATTCCGACCTTCCAAGACGAAAGCCACACCAATAAGGAATCAACGTATCTCTATGTAATACTTCTTATTTGCTGACAACATACAAAGATTTAATCCAAAAACGCATTCTTTTTAGTGTGTGACTTTTTTTGAGAACTCTATATGGTGTAACTCATAGTACGTCATCGTTTATAAACCTTCATAGATCCACAGTGATCAATTTGTAGAGCACTTTTTTTGGATAACTTGGATATTTCTCAACCAAATTTTTTCGAACCTTCCAATGTTGTTGCCGATCATTCGTTTGAAATATTTATTCACGAAACGATTATTTATAGAACAAGCATCGATCATTAGCAGTTCACCCTATATATCAGTACCGGTCAGCATAAACCTGCGCTGCATAGAATTTTGCTCGTTCCACTCAGCAGTTCATGCGTTCTGAGATAATAAACATTAAACCCTAAAATAACCAGTTTCCTTTACACTAAAGTCTACAGTATCATGCAACATGATTTTACAACCCAAATTATAAAGTTTGTCGAACGCTATAAAGCCTAAGAGCACATATCCGATGAGCAGTATCAAAACAAGGTAAACGAAGATACTGCTTAGATCGATTGCACCTCGTGCTTACTCGTTCAGTTTTGCTTCAAGCATAAGCTGTACTTACACGTACTACGAATTTCGCAAGATCCAGCACAGCTTCCATGGCGCGGTAAAGTGAATTCCGGATAACGCCTAGGTGCTGGATGTTGAGCGATATGGTCTTCTAAGTATTTGAGACAAAGTTCCACCTCAAAGTTGGTGAACGTTATTTTTTTCTAAAGCAGTTTTTGCAGATTTCCTGTGCCTTCATGAAGGCACATATGCGTCGTTAGGCGGAAGAAAAGCGGATGCACTGTCTTCCTGGTGCATGATCGAGATAAGCAGCAATTTGGTAGGTGAAATCCACAGGCAACTTGTGCTTGTTGTAACTATGCGCGACCTCATATTTCCTTGTCGTTGGGCCAATGGTGGGACCGTGTGCGTGATAATCATCACAACATCTTTTTCTTCATCCCGTCTGAGCGCCGTTACTCCTTTTTATTCTATAAAACCTATGCCTGCCTTTTCTCCAGTGAGTACTACATGATTTCCTTAGACATCCCTAGCCTGTTCTTTTTGCACATCCCGATTAGTGTTTTTTTTCTGCAACAGCCCTCGGCAAGCTCAGCACTAGTATGCCCATTTACGGTGATGAGGTGTGGGCCTTCATCTAGTAAGCCATCCATTGGGCACATCACAATGGTGTCTGAGTCTCGCGCGGCGCACATGGGAGCTATGCTAGTTCTTGCGTAGGGGAAAAGGTTGTTCATGTATCCTCCTAAACTACACAGTTTTGAGCAGTTTTACCCCGTAATTGTGCCTTTTACTCCTACGTCAGTGATTTTAAACGAAAAATGATCTAATTAAATAACAAAAAGCGACCTCTGGGCGGCAAATAATATCTCTGTGTGCAGCTCCTTCAAAATAAGCGCGATTTCCGCTATTTACTTAGAAATAATTATTCTGTTGCAAGAAAATATTCAAATTGGGTAGTTTCTTCTGTTTATAACTGTTCCGAGATGTTGTTGATATTATTTATGGAATATCAGCGTAGCATAAAACAATACAGTTGATAGTGCAGCATGAATATTACAACAATCGGTGGGTTTACGTTTTGGCGAGGTTCGACATGTCCAGAGCCTGGAAGAGTCAAATTTAATTCGCAAAACATTAAGTCAAAAGCCTCCATAACCTCAGCAAAAAACGTAAGAAACGAATTTTGGATAGCACAGTAAAAGATTTATTACATATACACTCATCCGCTTAAGTATTTTAGGTCTTTCAATTATTCATTCAAGACCTGCCATTTAGAGTCAGTGCGTAAGTGAGAATCTGCCTGGCTCAAGCAGTGAAGATTAGCCTGAGGTATAATTAGAGGTCACGCGTTAGTACGAGGCACTCCTCTTTGCGGTTCATTTTTGAGCCTTTACTAATGTATCCGAAAGGCTTCCAAAGTTTTGGCGCGCGGATGTTTCTGATTCCTGTGCAAGGACTGTGAATCTGACGTCAGAATCTGCTTCTTTATGCTTTTGTTCATTGTGCGTGCCTGATGGGGTTTTTGGGTCGGAGTGTGCGTTTCCCAGCTACGTGCTCTTTTTACATTGATGCAGAGTGGTCTACCCGTTTCGCCAATATATTCATCAACGCATGCCTCCCAAGAGCTCTGGTAAAATGTACCACATCACATGTAGTCCGCTGTCTCTGCCGTTTGGGCAAATTATGCAGTCACAGGTTTCGCAGAGGCGGTCATATAGTCGGTTGCGGACTAATTGGAGCTTTAGTGTGTTTGGTGGTATCTCGACTACTGCTACCGAATTATCCAAACCTGCTCTCTTGAAGCAGAGTTTAGTAGCTGCACTTACTTCGTTAGAGATAAAAGGGAGGATGAATGGAACTTTATCCTCGCCAAGTCTTCCAACTGGGGGTGCCGAATTTCCTCTCATCCTAACCTGAGGAGCCCATACCGTGCTGTAGCCATTAGAAATGGCTATTATTCAACCTAAACTTAGGGACTCTATCTTATGTTCTTTTTCTGCACACAGATTAGCGGTTATTTAATGTTCAAATTTATTTTGATAATTCAACTCAGCGCGATTACCTCCGCATGCTCATATGATTTAAATGCATATTATGTCTTATGTGCGAAGAAAACTCTGAGGACGAAATAATTTTCTATTGTTTAACACCATGTGAAAATTATTTGCAACACAAAATTAATTTTGGAATTGCCTTTGGTCAACACTGTCAAATGGCTGCTGAACTTCAAATGAGAAGCTATTCGCAGATCATAAACGAGCGAACAAAGATCGAATTTGAAACACAACTTTGTTTTCGCTGTTACTACACTGAATTTTTTCAGAAGCCATTTGAAGAATCTTTCGTTTCGAGTGTTTTCTTAAGACCACAGCTCAAATTTCAATATGCCATAAAAATTACTTTAGAGCCACGCATGTCATGTGGCCTGCTTAAAAAGGGCTGACTTATAGAGCCCGATATACGTATTTCGACCCTGCAGTCTCGTCAGTCTGGCAAATACCCTTTCTCGTCTTTTGCCAATCCTGTGTGTCAGTTTTTTCCGGAAATTTTCTAACAGTACACATGACATGCGTGACTTAAGAGTGATTTTATGATCTATTGAACTTTGAGCTGTGGTCTTGAGAAAACACTGGAAACGAAAATTATGATACTTTAAATGTACAAGCCAAGAGCAATCGAGTGTACAGCACTCTGTGCTCGGTAATAACTTACTGATGAGAAGGGGCACCCACAGAGATTAGCAAAAGACGAGAACGTGTAACAGCCCGACTGGTGAGACTGCAAGGTCGAATTACGTGTATCGGGCTCTATAAGTCAGCCCTTTTTTCAACAGACCACATGACACTGCGTGGCTCAAAAATGATTTGCAAAATCGTAATCTCCAAAAAACCTAGCTATCAAATGATACTAAGAATCTGGAGAAAAAGCTTTTCCCACCGCAGAAAGCTTGGCCCTAAAAAAAGTGCAATATCTTATATGGCAAGATAATCATTATTTTTGTTGACTCAGTTAATGATTATGAGAAATGTGAAATTTGGGCGTGGTTTTGAGAAAACACTCGGAAGAAAAGGTTTGATATACTGACGATATCAGTTAAGAACAATCGAGTATACACTGTGTGATCGGTGATCATTTCACCTGATAAACAGTGTAAAATGTTCGTCGTCGCCTACTCATAATAAAGGGGACTGAGCGCCCCGGGCGATTGGCTAAAGACGAAAGACACCGCCCGACTGAAGAGATCGTCAAGGTCGAAACACGTCTTGGGGCTCTATAAGTTACCCCATTTAACAGACTACATGACATGTTGGCTCAAATAATAACAGCGAAATATTCATTGTTTTTCTTTTAGTCACTGCTATAACTTTTAAATATTATATATAAGAAATATAACAAAACTGATACATTTGTATCATTATATTCTTTGTACAAGTATCACAATTGTTGGAATGTCAGCATCATTTTAATTTGGTAGTAAAAGAGAGCTTTTTGATGAAAAATAAACATTACATCTGCACAAAAAGCGTATATGTGTGTGGAGAAAATTGTGAAGTATCGAACTATTACACCTACTATTCCTATTACCCCATACTTTATTCCAAGACGGGGAAAAAAGTCTAATCAAATATTTTCCTCTGAGCGCCATTCGTGCATAAGTAGAAAGCAAATTTGTACTTATGACAGCTCCATCTCAAAGCAAGTACGGGCAAGTTCTGCAACGAAGTGTTTGCAAGAAAATAGGCGGTTCAACATTGCCAGAATCATGCAGTTCTGATCACTTCTGGTATGCTAATCTGATGTTTATTGCTTCAGCGCCTAAGCTTATGTAACGATTCAATAAAAGTGTTGCTGAGTGCCATTGTGGTAAAGGAGTGAACTTTTGACCAATTTTGATCTCAATCTGATTTTTTATGAAACCATACCTGTTCCTCCAATTCCGTGGAAGAATTTTTGTGTTGTGATTATTTGAGTTGAATTATAGACGTTCCATGGATCTCTTCTTGTCTGCTAGAGACGAAAAGGCACCATAATCATCTTTTTGACTTCATCATAAGTTTGTAAATGTTCATCTCCTTACCTCCTTTTTTCCTCCTTTCGGATCGTCTGCACTATCGCATCTAATTTTTATTCTTATCATAGGTGATAAAGTGCTGAAAATGAGTTGTTTATTTTCGTTGGGGGAAAGCGCTTAGCACAATTTTCATCTGCGTAAATTCCGCTAAATCATTTTGCCTAAAGTGTTTTCAATCGGAAGCTATCTGATATAGGTATCCAGTGACTTACCAATGCCATTATTTTGGGATTTGTCAATAACGAAGAGTGTTCAACACTTCTTATATTCTGCGAAAGATGACCTGTTTACTCATTGTAGTGCCTACCAAGAGATTAGTTGTGTTAACCATCAAAATATCTCAAAAAAGTTTAGTCACTCTTGGATTATTAACTCTTTTATGTGGTTTCCATGGACGTGAATGAACGTAAAATGAACAACTTTTCATCGCATTAGTTGAATTGCTTATAAACGAAAAATTTTGCCAAAATATTTTCTTTGTACTTTACATACGCGACAATAATGGACACTGGAGACTTTAGAAGAAAATTCAAATGTTGTTGAGTTACGAATTCCTTATTCATTGAAAGTAATGGCATTGCTCAGGCCCTTTGTTCATACACTAAAATAGCTTCATGCAATGTTGTTTCTAAACAACCATAAGCTATTTCATTGAAGCTTTGCTATAGTCTCATCAATCAGGGGACGTCAGCTAGAAATAGGCTCACTTAACAAAGCTAAGGAGTTTTGCCGTTGCTTATAGTAGAAAAGAAGCATCTTTCTTTGGAACTGTGTTTGAAAGATAAATCACTCTCATAAAGATACCTTCTTCTAAAATGCCATCCAATGACCCTCCGATATCATTGCACTGCATCGCGATCCAAGTTCTCTCTACCGAAAAGCACAGCATTAATAAATGTGGACTTTTGACACAAAAGCAAATATCGGGTTGAAGCAAAGTCTGAGCAGTTATAAATATTAGATCTTAGCTGCAGGGTTCGTTCAGCAGGAGGACATTTATTGACAATAGTCAGTTTCTTCTTTATTGTTAGCAATCTCAGAGTTTCTTGATACTATCAAAGCATATGGCGAGGCAAGAAGTGACGATTCACTGACGGTGGAAAACAATAACAGTGATCTCTCAAAGTGAAGGCAAGTCTTAATTCATTTCTTTAAAAAGTGGTACTGATGTTATGGTACAGTCACTGACATTGTTGATTGTATATGTAGAAAAAAATATTATGGAGGAGTCAGCATAAATCCTCATGTTTTCTGGAAAAGGAAAAGTGCTGCCCTTTTTCCAAGTCATTATTCAAGCGCAGCAACTCACAATTTTCGAAAGAAAGTGTTCTATTCATTTGTGAAAGATTAATGGAGGCGATTGCATGATGAGAGGGTCTCATGGTCTTATTTGTCATCTTCTGCATCGTCAACAATATCCAGGATCACATTTGCAAGCTGAGTCATCGCAGAAGAACTCTAATACTCTTTTACAGTGATCATCCACGAAAAGTGCAGTATCGGCGTGTTTTTGCCTTCTTCCAGCTTCTGGGAGAGTCAAGACGATATAAATTAATCGACCCAAATAATTGCAGAGGCCCTTCACATAAGCAAAGCCTTCAGTGTTGGCTGTAAAAAGTGCCGCGCAGTGCTGGCGTGCTAAGAAAATAAACCTTTTGCTTTTGACTAGTTATGATTACATTTTCTTGTAAAATGTTATAGAGCCTCTATTACATGATGCTCTTCTATTTTCGTGACAGAATTTCTGTGTGATCGCTTGTCTAGGATCAAAGGCGCCTTGTCAGACTTCCCTTATTCACTGAAAACGAAAAGTCCTGATGATCATTTTTTTGATTCAAATATTCCTTGCACACCTTCTGCCTACTCATGTCGTTTCATCTCCCCTGCGGGTCGGCCTAGAATATCGCATCCAATCTTCCTTCTCATCATTAGTGGTAGCAGCGTTTGGAAAAGAGTTGAATATTTTTGTAAAGAAAAAAAAAACAGAGCTGTGAACACACTACCAAGCGACCATGTTTACGTTTCTCGTTCCCTTATCCATTAAAGTCTGACAACATTTTCAACGTCTCAAAATGAGGCACACTTGTTGAGTGGCTATTTTCGAGTCCATCTGCATGATCTAGCCCAATGAGAACAACCTTCACCATCCAGTTTGTTGTGATCAATCTCCACTGTAAAAGTAAAACGTGACCCATCTAAATTTCAGAGTCAAATTTTTTGTTTTGGAAATAAATGAAGTCCATATCAAGAAAGATAAAGCGATTTCTATCAACTGTTGAGCATTATTTGAGTAAGTTCGAAATCATTACATACGTCGTTTTGAAAAAAGGACTGCATGTTGTATGCAACGTCATTGTTTTGAATTACCATAAAAACCATTGGGTATGAAATAAGTTCAAAGTGATCAACATCAATAACGTATAGAACACAATTTTACCTTAGGTCTTTTGCAATTTCTTGACAAAAACGGCCATTACTTCCAGCAACCAACCTTATAGTGAAAGGAAAATACTGTGAAGGAAAACCTAATTAGCCAAAATGTTTCTAATTTTGTCAATATTGCGCTGTTGCTGGTGGTGTCGGTTTGACGTGTTTTGCTCGAAAAGAGTGTTTTCCGGAAACTATGAGCTTACCCTTGTATTACAAGACGTTTTACGAGTGCTTCTGCTGCATTCAAATTTGGTGAAATGCCGGGAGCCTGTGCCCGTGTTCTCTGCTGCAGTAGAGAACGCCATTGCCACTGGCAAGCTGAAGCCGGTAACGTTGAATCTCCATGCCCTCATCGCAGCTAATTCAAGGATTTACAACTGAATAGTTGCAGAATCGACTTAAATTGTCAATTTAACACTATAAACTTGATTGCAATGAACCCGTTGAACAAAGAAATGGTTATCGCACGGATACATAAGCACTAAAGAAGCAAGATGTTCAAGAAATTGAGGAGGTAACCTCGCCCATTGGCAGACATTCTAGGAGGACTGAATTGAGCCTGATGGATGTCACTTGGTTTACATCAGTCATCTTTGTTCAAAAGAACGCGAATGTTTGTTAGTGTAGGAATCAAGTCAAAATCTATCATGAGCTACTAGTACTCTCAATTATCCAACTCAAGATAATGTAATCAGATCAATTTGGCTTGACCACTAATAAAAGAACCTAAACTGTTTTAGTGGAGACGTCGCCCTTTGATTTACGACGATTTCGAGTCGTGATATAATGAAACTGATATAAACTCAAGTGAAAGCATGACAATTACATTCCTTAAATTATAGATGTTCACATTACAAAAGTATTTTCTATCTAATACCTGGTCCACCCGGAAGTGTTCCACATCCCAACACTTCAGTGATAGCCAGCAGGAGATCAGAGAGAAGGTGTTGAAACATTCGCCATGTTGTCCAGACTAGTCACTTTTAGCAGAGCTAACCTAGAAATTTAGAAGGCAACACTTATTGGCAATCACAGCAGAAGACACGACTCGGTGTTTTGAATCATGTGAAGATTAGTTAATGAGATAAAATGGCCCTTAAGTTTTAAATGCTAGCAAGATAAATGTGAGTGGTTGCTTGTGGAGGAATTCAGCGAATATAACAATTTCTGTGATGCAACAGACCACCTTTATAGAGGTGCACGGTATAGAATACCATTTTCCCACATGCTAAGCGATTTTGAAGTGGGCGTAACGCCGTCGTCATATTGTGCACATTTAGACATAAACGCTATGAACCATGTTGCCAATTGGAAAAGCCAAGTACTAGTTTCCACCAGAATCTTAACAGCAAGAGCCGCACTTATCCAGCTTCTTCAAATTTCGCTGATGAAGGCAGTGTAATGACCAAGACAAATGCAACTACGGAAATTCATTGAAGATTCAGATACAGCACTAAAAGCTCCTCAAAAAACAACCAATAATGGTGTTATGGTTTAGTGGTAGCTTATGTTGTTCTTTCTGATTCCGCTGAAAGTTCACTTTAAGCGTGTGAAGTAAGGAGACATACAGGCGATCGAGGTGACACTAGGTTGCTTCTTCCTTTATTACCCTTTTAAGCGCTCCAAGTGTCTAAAAAGACAGATGTTTATAAAGTGTTGTCTGTATCTCTCTATTTCTCTCTTGCGTGCAGAGAAACAAAAATTGGCATTGGGTAGTTTTATAACGAAGCAATGATTTTTGTGATTGAAAATTGTATAAGACACGGACAGAACACTTGTAGCGATGCTGTTCAATATAATCACAGTGTTTGTATGATTACGTTTCGGACGTACGATTCTGACAACCGTCCGAGATTGGTACCAGATCTATAAAGGATCGGCCATACTTCCTCGGTCTGAAAAGCCTTAGTACGGCTATCTCCGATTTTCATATCAAATTGACTCGATCATTATTCAATGACATTGCCGGAAATATCACATTACCTGGTAATCAGAATTTTATTAGAAAATAGCAAAAATTGTATTCTAATAAAGTTTTTCACTTTTCAACGTTTGAACACTTTTAGTTTTAATGTAATCCTTTGCTTTTTTCTGCTTCTAAAATCAACTCTTGTTTCATGCAAAGTGTTCTGTCACTGTTCAAATAGGATTGTTCCTGAAATTTTGTTATTCAATCGTGTTCCAAGTATTATCAGATACAGCTACTTGAGGTGGGCTCACAGTTATTAACCATTGCTGTTAGTGATTCAAATCTTATCTATAACTACAAGGTCAGACACCCTTATGTGCGGAGGATGACTGAGTCTTTGAAAGCTATTGTCTACCAAGCGGCCATTTGTGTAGGATTCAAAACTGCTCAGAAAGATGACTTCTAAGAATGAGCTATTGGAAACTTTTCTAAAGCATCTTGCCACTATACGTTTTGCCTTACGGTAGTAATTAATTCACTAAGGCTTCTAATCAACTCCAGTGCAGGAAGATTTTTCTAACATAGATTTTTACAAATTATTGCTCTCACATAACAAGGAAAACATAATCGGCGCTGGTGAATCAGTTCCTTGATGGCTATTTTATGCGCGTGAATAAAAATTATTGAGCAGGCTTAGTATTTCGTTTTCGATATCGCTAATCGCCGAAAGTTTCCCACAACATTCCACCTGCACTATCCTTACTCTACCATAGTCGCAAAGCAAAATTTTTGGAGAAAATTCATTACTATCAAGTTATCACTTCAGCAACGATGCCGGTATATTATCTTTTAGCGAATTTGTTTGTGGCACAGAAGTAGCCAAGTATTTATCAGGCGAGATGACTATAAAGCTACTACGTTGAAACCTGGCTGTGGTCGAAATTAGTCAAGTGGGGTCACTTTGTAGACAATTTTTTTGCAATATTGAAAAGACGTGAAAAAAAACGTTATGCGACAGAATGAGCGATATGTTAAAAGATGATTTTCATGTCTATGCATACATTCGCTTCGAGTGGACCACGCTCAAATTCAATGTGCCTGATAGATATTTTATAGCCATACACGTGATCTGTTATGGACACTTGTACAATGCAATACACGTCTTTCGGCTTTTCAGTTTCGTCATTTACACGGTGCCTGGTTCAGTCACTGCGCTGGAGATATCGCCTGCTAAGGGGAACCGGCGCCGAATACTTACACGCGCCGCCAACGTAATAAAATCAAGAACGGGCAGTGTGTACACTCGATTGCTTTTGACTGATAATCGAGAAATAGCGTGCCTTTCGCTTTGAGAGTTTTCTTGGGACCATGTTCAACTTTCAATTTGCTGCGGTCTGTTATGAGCATTCATACAGTGGTGACTGACATGTGAACTTCACTCTCACTTAGCAACTTTATGTAACCTACACCATAGTTTTTTTTGCTATGAGGGTCCCAGTACTTCATGCATTCGATTCATCTCCCGTTTACTCAAGCTTGCCGACTAGGTGTTCATTCATACGGTCACAGAATAGCCTACTCGTTTGGCCGACGTACTTGTCCTGTAGCCACCGCTTCACAAAGAATAGGTAAACTATAATCATGCTCCTGTGATCATCCATTATTTTTATAGTTGGACAAATTAGGCACTCTTGCTCTATACGTAAACGAGTGCGCTCGCAGCAGTCTTTTGACTCTACAGCCTTTACACAGACGTGTTGAATGACTTCGCATTGCTCACTCAGGAGCTATTAATGAACTGCTAAGGACAAATAAACATGTACAGCTTGGATTCAGCAAGTAACGATCTTTTAAACGAGTGCTTGAATCTCAATCTTCAGATGTTTCGAATTTATAGATCACCCGGAGAAAGTTGGCAATTGGGCAGCAATTGGTGTATAAAACCTACACCATTGGCAATCATCTCTCGTGATAGCAATTTTGATAAAACATCACATTCGACAATAAATATCCGCAAGACAGCTCATAAATTGGTCAACAAAAGTTGCACGTAAATTTTGTTCAAGGCGTTAGCGTTTAGATAAAATTATATTGGCGTTATAACTTAAGATTCTTTTAGCAAAACTCCGTGCCTCAAACGGAAAGTGCGTAGCTGATGAAACCCGCTGGCGGTTGATTGCTGACAGCTCTAATATCTTGTACTGCGAAGAGGGTGATAGCGAAGCAAAAGTCTCGATCACAAATGCTTAGCACGCGCTCCGGTAAGGGTGAAACGTGGGTCCTACTATCACCTGTTGACCTCTTTGCGTTGAGTTTTGCTTGTCTCCTCGCGTTTTTAGATATTGGCGTTCTTCTATACGTCTAAATGTGCTTTTTTTTCACACCTAACGCTCGAAGCTGTACTTCCGCCAACAGAAGATAGTACTATTACAATCCTCAATCAGTGAATATCGTGCTCTAATTCGGTATACTACTAAATCATACTATTGATATAATGTTGTCTTCCTTTCATGCATCTAAATGTGCTTTTTCTTCTCACATCAGCTCGTGAAGCCGTTTTTTCGGCAAGAGATGATAATTTCAACATTCTCGCAATATTATTTGAGCCAACATGTTATGTGGTCTGTTAAATGGGCTAACTTATAGAGCGCGATACACGTGTTTCGACCTTGACGGCCTCATCAGTCGGGCGGTACCCTGTCTTTAGCTAATCCTCTTGGGGCGCTCAGTCCCCTATACCAGGAGCAGGCGACGGCGAACATCTTACACTGCATGTCACATGAAATTATCACCAAACACTCACTGTTCTACACTCGATTGCTCTCGGCTGGTATCGTTAGAATATCATACCTTTCTCAATCAATCAATCAGAAGGTATTATTAGTTATCGAAAAGATAGCTCTGGTCGTAAGGTCTAGGAGAGAGAGCTTATATAGACGGATGGAAGAATGCCGTAATGTAAGAATACTAAATGACATACAAATCTTTGAACCTTAGGCGGTGTTTGGACCCAAGTATCGCCCTTTTCGTGGATGTTATCACTCTTTCTGTGATTGCTTTAAATAGTGTTGCTAAGCAATGTTAATTACTTCTGGCTAATGAATTTGATATTTATTGCTCTGATGCTTAAACATATGAGAAAACTCACTAGTTATTGGGACATCATCTCTAAGGATGGACGATTGTAATTGATGTGAAGACTTTTGCATTCGCTATGGTGACTCGTCGACAGTCTTTTGAAGCGAATATTGTATCAAAAGCATAAAATATGGTGATTCGGCATTCGATATGTCTGTCACTGTATATTCCATATGAAGTATAAACATTCAGTGATGCAGTTTTTCATTAAATAAGACTATGACCATTGAGCTCTTAATAATATAGTGAAACTAACTGACGATGAAAGAATACACTCTTACGCTGACGACAGCTGCACCAGTCTTTGCCTAGTGAAGTCTACTACAGTGAGTCTACTACAGACATTACCGCGAACTGCAAAGAGAATAGGTGCGTTACGAGAATTATTCAACAAAGAAAGCTGATTAAGGGGCCAGCCAGAATAGGAATTACACATCAGCACTCAGATGGAAGGTCAAATGAGAAATCATAATGGTTTCCACAGCGTACGGCTTCGCCATCATTCTGAAGACGCGTATTGCCGAGATCGGTCAGAGTTACAACAAAGGAACATCATTTGTGAATTTACCGACCAGATTGCGCTCAAATGTCATAAAATGTGAATTCATATAAATGACGCAAACATTGCGCTTCTTTTTTTAACACTTTATTGATCCGTCTTCACAGTGTTTTTTTTCACTGTGTAAATCCCAGTACTTCAACCATTCAGTTCCCTCTTGCGTCATCAGCTTGAACGTCGTAGAATATTGGTTGAGCATGTCTCCTTGCAATCCCTAGAACAGCCGGACTGTGGCGTTCTGCAGGGCGTTCGTTGTTAACTGCCGAAGAGGTTGGGAAGCGGGGTTTAGTTCGAGCGCCGCGACGAGCATCACAGCCGCTTGGCTACGACGCTTCTTCCTTGCTTCACAGAGTGGTATATTGATCTGGGTTTATGAGCCTGATCTTTCAGTACATATACTATCAGAAAAATGCTTGCAGATCTCACGATTACTATATGCTGACTTTCACCGAGTTCAAGAAGGTGGTGCATGCCAGTTACATATCACCAGCCACAAACAAGAGGGTAATAAAAACTGGTAAATAAACATTATTTCAACTTCGGCAATATTATTAAGTCTTATCATGGGACGAACTATTGTGGGCAATCGACTTGAATCATCAGTTCTGAAGAAGGTGAGATGGTCGTAACGCTAGCGGAATAAATTTTGTCTGACATTAACCCGTGGTAAAGTAAAGTTCAAATGAGCCTATCACTAGGTAGAAAAGGAAGTTCTGGGCAAATAGTATGGATGAGATAGCTCCCATTAATATCATGGGAGTAGTGAGTTTCTTATGTGGGATTTTCTTTAGATACTATTGGTCTTAAATTTTACGTTGTTGATCGGTTACACCGTGCCTAACGATGCGATCAAAGTTTGTGTTTTACTGCGTCACTACTGGAGAGAAAGCCTCTCACTGCTAGCTGCAGTCGATGAAATCCAAGTAGTTGAAGGAGAAGGCACAACTGATGCTGAACGCTGGCTTTAAAGCCTTAATTCCAGAGATCTTAACCTCGGAGACAACTTCTTCTAGGTAGCTCCAGAGTTGAAGAGGACGAATCGAGCGGCTTGGGAAATGTTGAAGAGAAACGAAGATGTAGTGAAGAGTACAAAGAACATCCGACTCCGCACCCACCTTCTCGACTCGACGACTATCCCTGCCCTAACGTATGCAGCAGAAACCTGGTAGCTACGTAGGCAGGATGAAAGATCACTTGGCGTTATTGAACGCACAGTCGAAAGGTCGATGTTAGGAGTATCCCGGATCTCGCAAATGAGAGAAAGGATCTGATGTTGTGACCTGCGTCAAAGATCGCGGATCAGAGACGCCATTCTACACGCTAGGATATTAAAAATAAGGTGGGCCGGACACGTGATGCGCTTCAACGACAACCGATGTACGGGAGCCATTACCGACTGGGTTCCCCGGGGCATCAAGTGCTCTACTAGAAGACCACCGACGCGTTTGTCCGATTTCTTCACGAAAGGTGTAGAAGAAAGATATGACGCTCAGCGAATTTCTAGAGCAAGGAGGACCCACTGGGTTGCTCTTGCACGCGATGGGAAACAATGGAAATTCTACTTGTATCCGCTTTAGTCACTCGACGATCAATGGGACGACAGGTGATACAAGTGACAGGTGATATTATCACCTCAGAAGTTTTGCGAATATATTTCAACGTTTATTTATTTGTTTCTACTCTGAACTAATCTCATGCAGTGTTGTTTCTAAGCTACCGTTGAGCTTCGCCAGTGGAACTTTCTTATAATATCAGTTGTCAAGGCGACGTCAGCTAGAATTCTGCCCACTTACCAAAGCTGAAGATTCTTGCCATCGCTCACAAAAAGAAAAGAATCACCGCTCTTTAATCTGTGTTTTATAAATCTAATAAGCTTATGAGGACATTTCCTACTACAAAGCCTTGACCGATTTTCCAATATCCTTGTACTGCACCATAGTTCGATTCCTTCCGAAATAAAAAGTAGGGCACTGATAAAGTGTATTTTCGATACAAAAGCAAATCAGGTTGGGTGAAGTTGTTTAGTTTGAGGCACTGAGGACGTCGTTCAAAAACATCATTCTATGAGCTGCCGAGAAAGACTTGCAAAAAAAAAAGCTTTTTCTTGGCTCCACTAGAAATACTATTGCACTTATTCAGCTGAAGGACATAGATTGATAACAAACATCCTCTTCTTTATTGTGGCAAAATCAGCCTTTCATTTTAATTTCTGGAGCTATTAGCGAGGTGACAAGTGAAGGCCTACGATGGTGAAAATAATGACAGTGATGAATTGAAATGAGGGACGACTCCAATTTTTCTTCTAACACAGTGACACTCCAGTAGCGTAATGTTTTGGTAGGGTTGTTAACACTTATGAATGTACATGCACTAAAAGAGGACATTCTGTAAGATCAAAGAACAGTACTCATCTTTTTGAGCAGAGCAAAAGTTCGATTCTTTCTCGAAGACAATAATCAGGTGAATCAAGTCACGATGTTCAAAAAAGTAATAATCATTTGTGGTAAGAGTATGGAGTATGGTGGATGAAGGAGGGCACTGTGCCTTATTTGTCTTTCACGGCGCTGACAGTATTGAATACCCACTTTCTACAAACTCGTTCATCGATTAGAAGTAAATTAATTGTTCTTTTGTTGAGCAGATGAATGGGTGTAACGCAGGGTTAGAGGTATCCTGCGACACACATGATTGGTCAGTGAATGGTCAATGATGCGATTACACGCCAAGGCACGCCAATCCTTCCTTTTCTCCAAGGTCGGTGTATTAGTATCATACTTGTCTAGGGGGATATGCATCACTAACTCGTTACGTCGGCAAGTCACTGCAATCATTTTAATGGCCAGATATGCATTGGATCATCTTAAACTAAACTAAAAACTTAAGACGACGCATCTCTTAGGGATTAAACAACGTCAAGACTTTATCCTCCGTTGAGCAAACGCAAGTTTGTCACTGTGCTACTTGTTTATTCACTATAGCTAACGTTTCGGTGCTTCGCTTTCTTCACAGTTTCTAAGAGTGAAGGTTATCACATCGCAACCGGATAATTGTAGTACCCATCACATATATGCGAAAACCTTCGGCTTTACTTGTGAAAAATACCCTTTAGTGCTACTATGATAAATGATTTAACTTTCGCTTTTGATTAATTTTGGCTACATTCCTTTCAAGTTTTGTTAGGCCTTTTATTACCTATCTCGCGTGATTTTGGCAGTATTTCCCCGGTGTGACCATTTGGTCAGAATTAATGAACTCAAACCTCTCCTTTTAGGTTGAAAGCAAAAATCCATCGTGATCATCTTTTGACCTATGTATTGCTCTAAAATATCGAATCTCCTTGCCTCTCTTCTCGTTTCTTGCAGGTCACTTGGACTACTGCATTGCGAGAAAAAAGTTGCATACTTTTGTGAAAAGAGCACTTAGCAAACTTTCTGACTGTCATACTGCTGCCATCGCCTTCTACACTCCCTATCAACAGAAATATCGCAATTTTTCAACGTCTTCAAATAAGGAACAGTTGTTGAATCATATGTATGCATGCATAATCAGATGAGAGGATAGAAATTATGGAATGAATGTTACCTCAATGGACTTAGCGACTTTCAATAAATCAGCAAATTATTCAATGCGGATATCAGAAGAGTGCAGTTTAATCTCATTTTATTACGAACAGCATCTGAGTGGTATGATTGAATTTACTATTATACAGTTCTTATTAGTTTATACTTATCAGAAAGTGGTGTGGTTTACGTAATCTTAATTCGGAGGTACTCTGTATAAAATATATAAGATGATCAGATTCACAGTTCATTCGAAGCGAGAATAAAGCTGAAAATTTACAGATTGCGAATGGAAAGTTGACCTATTTGTAATATCTTGTTTATATAGTGTAATACTGTTCCAAGATTGGAGTGAGGAACGGAAATCCATAAGGAATGGGTTGTGCAAGCTTCAAATAAATGGAAAAACTCGTTCGCTAAGCCTCCAACAGAAGCCAAGGCACTTTATCGTTTTCTGTGTTCAAGATGCTCAAACAAGGACAACGCTGTTTCGGCTC
>JAHQIW010006585.1:0-44218 GCA_019055375.1 Parelaphostrongylus tenuis
TGGGGTGGGGGGGGTATCATCTCATTTATTCCTTATACTATTAGCGTTTAGTATTAAACATAGGACTGTTGTACCTAAGGTTACGCAGTGTTCACCACAACGAAGAGTGAACGAACGCAAGTGATACAAGGTTTAAATGGCACGTTTTGTATAAATAAAAAAAATAGGGCTGCTAGGTCGATCGCAGATAGACAACAACCACACATTTTATCGTCAGGCATGTCAATTCCCACAATTAAAAGTTGAAAGCCCCCACTACGGCCTACTAAGATCTGTGATCGCTATATTCGGGCTCCTTTATCACTTCACAACTGGTGATCATGTTGAATTGGTATAGAAACTGGTCATGAGAGATGGGATATATTGGGGTTGTAAGTGTTTGGTACGGATCATTAAGTCTGTTGGGATGATTACTTGAAAAAAAAAAAAATATAATAAAAAAAAAAAATAATAGACACTCTGCTGAATGAGAGCGACTGTCGATCCTTGTTGGGTTTTAGAACATCAATGTGACCCGGAAAGCAATTGATTCAAAAGTATGCCGATCGAGTCGGAGAAAGGTGTCTATTTAAAATAGGGTCAGTGTAAAAGGTATTGTCTTTAATGCGAATGCTCTCAAACAAAAAGTAAATATAATGGGGATTTTCGGCTTCCTATATAGGCGAAATTCGAGAACGACTGCAGAATGGGGAGTTAATGACTGGCAAACTATGCCGTTTTTTGATAAAACGTATCATACAAATGCCTTAGCGTGCAAATATCCTGTGCTTATGGCCAATGTCTACAGAACATGCCTTCAAGCGTCGGAACGAGCTAATACTTTCACTACTATTGGGTAAACGCCATGGAAACTAGGCGAGCTGAGAGAACCAGGAGGCGGATGATAAGCTCCTGATTTCTGCTGGTAAAGATAAAAGAGAAAAAAAAAAAGATAACAAATAGAATAAGAAAAAAATAAAAAAAAAAATAAAAAAAAAAAAAATCACAAAAAAAAAAGAAAAAATAAAAAAAAAAAAAAATAAGAAAAAAAAAAAAAAAAAAAAAAAAAAAAAAAAAATAATAAAGATTAAAAAAAAAAACAAAAAAAAAAAAAACAATCTGTCGATTTCGTGAATTTGTGATGAAAGATGAACAACTGTTTTAATCAGTTAACAAAATTGTGGATCTTTTTTCTTTTTTACTATTTGAATTTGAAAACATTATTATCAAACCTTCGATTTGAAAGCTCTTCAATCGTACTAAAATTGTTAGATGTAATCAACCTTATCAAAACTCCTAATGTTATATTAGAAAGCTGCAAATGTTTTGCGGGAATCACAATAATTTTCTGCCATTACCTTGACCTTGGCCACTTGCAGCTACTAAATTGTTGTTTGATCAATTGCAAACGAATTTTATACCTTTTGCATCAGATTCTTCATAAGGCAAAGGACGAATTCCGTAAACAACACTTTAAAATCAGTGATGTTGGAGAAGAAGGACCTTTCTGCAGCTCCTCGACTACTTAGAGACCTCTGAACCCTCTTCGAATTATCAAGTAGATTTAGAGGTACCATCGCACCTAATTAAAGGGAAACTCTTTGAAGCGACTGCGATGTCAGATTCTACTTTTGGAAGCACATGGAAATTAATAAACGGGGTGAATTGTATGCCGAATACTAAATTAGAAAGTATGTGAAGATGATCACTCAACTATCCCTCAGAGCTACAGCTTATAAAGTCGGTTCCGTCATTTAATTTCTATTACCGTGCCATAAAATGCTATTTTTTCAAAAAAAAAACCGCAGTATTGATCTTTTATTTTCAATACAGTACTGTAGTTTATGTGCATAATTCGCTCAAAGCAGAAGGAATTCCTTAGTTAGTAATTTTCAGCTCGAAATCTTATGAGCGCTTGGAGCTTCTATGACACTCCTTAGCATTCAAGTGGTTGGCCCTATAAAGCATGATACAGCGTGGATTCTTACTTTGATTAGATGGAATGAAAATTGTTGCAGTACCGGTTTTGGCACTCTCACTGTTCATGTAAGAAGTCGATAGTTTTTTCCAATCAATGTTGCGTCGAGGGTGTTGTTCCCCTTATAGAGAGGAGGGTTTCTTCCAATGGGGTTCTGAGCCAAACACGAGTGTTACAAGGTGATAATACCGATTGCTATTTGACGGAGCTGCAATTGCGTTTTTTCGGCTGTTCGGCGCTTCTGTTCATGGGCCTGGGAAAGGTCAAATTTGTCGGGCGCAATCATTCTGGGAACGATTTAATCGCTCCAGGGGCAAAAGTATATGTTACATCGGAGTGACGAAGCAGTATAACTCCCTTATGCGAAATATGATCACGATCAAGCAAAGGGTGTACTCGGATGTCGTCCATTGGTAACGAATCAACGGGATGTGGATCCAGCATAAGAGCACTAGCTAAATCGAATCTTCTCAACGCTGGTGACGAGGAAGTCATCCAGGTGGTCTGTCTTGTATATCATTTGGGTGATGTTAAGACTCGCAGGCAGATATTGTGATTCGTCATCCTACATGGATTGGGTAAAATTTGTCAATATGAGTATTGTGTCAGCGTGTGACCCGCTACCTTGGACGAAGATTGAGCAGTATCTAGAAACTTTCTTCCAATAGGGACATGAACTTGCTCAACATCGGGCAACCATTACATGTTTACAGCTCCCTGTGTGGTAATCGGAATATGCTCATGATTTGCCTTGCAGAATCGCGGAGTTCATTCGTGCACTGACGTTGGTGTGTGTCGAGTTGTGAGCTAGTGTGTGTGACGTCGAATTGGCGTCCTCACATTACGTTACGCTGGTTTCGTTTCTGGGTATACGCGTGTTATCAAGTGTGTTATACGATCCAGGATACACGCTCTAACTTCTAGGCTACATTAACAGAAGTGGTTACCGGTGGAAAGGCCAAAGTAATATGTATGGCTACTCGCGTTGTTTCAACTATTGTTCCCCCCCCTCGTGTTCCGTCATCTCTCTTTACGTACGAAACGTTGCGCTAGTGGAAAGAACCATGGTTGTTTGAACAGCAGGCCAATGTATGTACTGGTGAGGAGTGGGGGGACAGAGAGTAGGATATCCGGGTGACAACTTGATCTCTGGAAAAATAGCCACTTCTTATGTGATACGGAATTTGTAGCCCCTCGGCTTAGGTTTAGAGAAAGAGTAACGCCCTCCGTAACGAAAAACGGTGAGTGAAGAGAACATGGAAGAGTGGACAACATCATTCATGCTCCGTGTATTCATCATCGCTCGCGTTGCTTAACGCTGTTTTAATGAGAAAAAGGTTACGTGTGGGGTAGTTGAGATAACGATCCCAATCGGGATTGCTGTAGGGTCTTTATTATTGAGAACATATGCCGATGGAGGAGGTATGAGCATTAAAGATGACAGTGTTCTACCTAATCTTCATGTGTGAAGTTCATGATCAGCTAACCGGTGGGTTTGTCGATGCTGACCTAGATAATTATTTTTGGGTTGTGACATGTGTGGGGAAAGTGCTTCTCCTAGGCACGCATAGAAGACCACCTAGCTGACAAGCTGTTCTTAATAGTAACGGAATAGTACCCGCTTGAGACGCATAGAGAACAGCTAACATCGACGGAGCTAATGTTTTTAGATTGTGATAGTTACTACATCCTTGCGTCAGAAACAAAAAACATCACGGTGACGAAAACTTCCTTGAAGCACTTTTGTATTAACGACCCACCAATTTAAACTATAAATCCAGGGAAGTGGGGGGAGTGGGGGGTGGGGGGATGTAGGTAGGGGGGGGGGAGGAAAACCTCGTTATCACTACGTGGAATTTGTAGTCAGTAAGTAGCTGGTTCTGTCTTGTGATGTGTTATGGGGTGCATTACAGCTGAATGCTTCTTGCGGCGTCATCCCGTTCTGTGTGATTCCACTCTTAGTCAATTCTAGTGTGGAACTACAATTTCAAGCGGTTGTGAATGATACGTGAAAGTTGATTTTTTGTGCTTGGTATGTCTTATTGTTGAAATCTGGGGTCTGTGTGTGAGTTTTGCTCCTGATAACGGAGTAGGGTTGGGGTGTATGATGCTTATTTAGATTGTGCTGACACATTTTAACGGGCGTTTTCCAGGCTTCTTAAGCAAGGCGAACCTGCCGAAACGGATCGGCTGTGTCTGCAGTAAAGTGTTTATATTTGTACTATCCTCTGTTTGGGTGCGTGACATGGTGACAGAACATAAGGCGTGTGATTTGTATTGGTAGTTGTTTGCCATGTCCAGCTCAGTGGTTGATAATACAAGGTGCGGTGTGATTCTGTGGGTAATGTTTGTGCAACATTGTCAATCGGGAATAAAGTTACTGTTGGCGATCTTGGGCGATAACGAAGGGATTTGCGGACATAAATGACCATAGTCGACACATTTGGATGGGGCGTCCGGCTGCGTGATACGATCAACTTTGTGGGCATTTGCGAATTATGTGGGTAGTGAAGTTTTTGTGGGGCCATTTAGGGGGTGGAAACGTGTAACCATATTATGTACTCTCGTCGGGTACTTTGTTTTTTTGAAGAACGATAGCTATGGAGATATGAAAGACGAGCTGTTCGGTTTCGACGGTGAAGTCTAGGAAGATTGGTAGTAGTAAGATACGGGGAGTGGAAGGAATGCGTCTAGGGAGAGGGTACTACACAGTGATATAGAGAATAATAGGGGAAAGAAACGTCAATGGTGTGAGGTGGGAGGAAAAAAAAAAAAAAATGGGAGTGCAGGTGTGTGTGATAAAAAGACGATCTGAAGAAAAATTGAAGAGTAAGGGGCTAGTAAGTATTGGGATGTTAGTGAGGAGGGGTTAGTGGAGAGGGGGGAGTATGGGAAGTACAGGAAAAAAGTAGGGGGGAGTGAAACGGATAAAGGACGGAGTGGGGAGTAGCCGAAATAATGTATAGCGATACGGGTGAGGGGGGGGGTAGTGATTATAAAAAATTGGCGGGAGGGGACAAGCTGGGGCGTCTATAGAAATGTAGGTGATTAGTAAGAAATCAGGGAGGGAAGGCTGAAATGCGCACAGTAGGAAATCAGCAAGATGGAGAATGATGTGTGTGTGAGTAAGTCAAAACAATGTGGGACTGTGAGGTGTTGAAAAAGAGAAGAAACGACGACTTCACCACGATCATCAACGTGCTGAGTGCGGAAAGAAATGGTTGACACACAATGTGAAACAAGAGAAGAGAAAAACAAAAGTAATGGCAGTGTGAAAAAAACAGAATCAACGTGGGGACCACTTTGCTGAAAAGGTGATACTGTTGCATTTAAACACGAGCCACTGGGACAGAAAAACAAACGCATGGTTCATTGCCCCAGCGGAAAGCCTCGATAGACAAGGATACCTGGAGCCTCAGCGATCAAGAACTTCTTATAGCGACACGCAATTCGCGCACAACAAAAGCCCTTATACACTCTTAAAAGAAGAGTGAGTGAAATCAAAGCGTTATAAGAAAAAAGGGGATAAACGTGGAACTTATTAAGAAGTTCGGCTTATCAGGACAGCACAAAGTGAATCCGGAACATATAGATCTAAAACTCAGTAAGAAGCAGCGAACGGTCTACAGAATTGAGAAAAGTCTCAGCCGCATTTGGTGGAGGAGATACGCCTATGGAAAGTGTATGGGGATGTTGTAGATAAAGACTGTCGAAATAAGTAGAAGACAAGGAAGAAGGAAAAGAAAAATGATACTAGATATGAGGATAGATGGAAGAGGCTGGTTTGAGCGTCGCAAGTGACGAAACGAGTGACAGTAAAATGAAGGAGGTCACGGAAATGAAGGTGGCAATGTGAAAAAACGACGGAAAGGGATGGTGATAACAGGCAAGCAGATAGGATTTACAAGATACTTGTCTTAAAGAGGTAGGGGATGGGTTTTGGAGGTGTGCAGACAATATTAGATGGCCCGAAATAGCACGTGGAGGTTAAATGTGATATTGTGATAAATCCATGGTATTCGAAGCTAGGTGGGAAATGTAGGAAAGCATGCTCGTGTGATCAACAATGTGCGTGAACCGCTGTAGAACAACAGAAGGGAACAGAAGGACATGTCGAAGGGATTATTCAAAAAGAGCAGGTGTTCTATTGAATGAAAAGCGGCAGTCTATTACGTGAGAGGGGATGCGCGCGAAAAAAAGGTGATGTGTGGGGGGTGCTATGGTAATAAGAGAGTCCCGTGATGATTGGAGAAAGGGGAGTGCAAGTGGGAGGCCATAAATTTTTGGGAGACGGGCATCATCTGAATTGTATAGTGAAAGATAGAACAGTAATGGTGGGAGGGTAATTGAGGAGATTATGTGTAATAAAATTTATCAATGTGTGATAGTGTGGGTCTTATGGAGTGATCGCACTCAACAGCTGTGACATGTGACGTAGATCTAAGAGGATCGGTCGGCGGCAATTCGTTTTTTGTGTACACAGTTTGTTTTGGTTGGTAAGTGGGAGAGTCCGTCCACCTGAGTTTCAGTCCGGCCTCTGTAGGTGTCTATGGGTGACGGGATGGATAGGTCATGCGTAAAGTCAGCAAGCGCTGACTTTGCAATAGGCTCAGTGATATGGTGGCAGGGGCGTGTGTGGTGAGACGATGTGGTGATAGATGTTGTGTGTGTCTGTGTATGGGAAAATAACAGGGCGGTAGGCACACATCAGTCTCCAGCTCGGTCAGGGAAGTCTGAAGAAAGAGTAAAGGATGTGGTGGGTAAAGCGGCTCTGAGTATGTGAGGCACTCGGTTGGTCAGGTCAAGACTGTTTGTGTGAAATCGGGAAGCATAAGGGATTGCAGTGACCTCTGCAGCATAAGTCAAAACGGGGAACGTGGTGGTTTGTAATGTGTGGCTAGTTGTGTGGTAGCGAGCTGGGGAAGAAATCAAGGATAGTCTGAGATGGGTGGACAGATGTGTGCTGACATCGGGGAAAGATGGTGGAGGTAAGAATATGTCATAAAGTAGTGGGTCTCTGATAGGGTGGCGTGAAGTTGTTGTGGTGCTGTAGTCAGCTTTTACTATGTGCAGGGGCTGTGCGTGTGTGTGGCCGATGATGTGTTGGGAGGGGGGAGGGTGCGCATAGAGTGTGCCCGCAGAAGGCAGTGCGTGCAGTACGTTCTCGTGCGGAGCGGGAGCAGGGGTGCCGGTAAGGAGGAAGAGTCATACCCAGAACGGTACAGGATTCCAATCGCACGCAAGCCCAAATCAACTGAACATACTAGCGCTTCTCTATGTCTTGTGCTTGGCATCCGATATTACTGACATACTGTGTGGATCCACGTGGTCCATTTGAAAGAGGGAGGAAAAACAAGGGCGGCGCGGGCACTTCCTTCCTGATATCCGTGAAGGGAGAGCAAGATAAAAGACGGCTCAGGAGCGGGCGTCCTTCGAACGATGTAATTCATTATTTACAGTATTTCACGAGGCATTCTTTCCCTGTTTCATAGGCGGAATTGGCCTCTTAGCTAAACTCGAGCGGGGGGGGGGGTGGGGAGAAGGGCGACGTGCGGTGGTAAGTGGAGTGGAGGCTTTTCGCGCGTGTTTGCCTTTGATCGCGTTTGATGTTCCTGTGCAAAGAATAGTGACCTTGCTATGTCAGAAAATCACTACTCCGTTTATGTTGATCCGAGCCCTCATGCCGTGACTAGTGGTGTTCATGCCCTTTAGTGTTACGTTTTGTCAGCTAAGTGTTTTTCTATGCGAGCATAGAGCGGCCCACCCTTCTCGCCAACTATTTTTCGCCGCAAGCTTCGCAAGAGATTGGGCAAACTTTGCCTGCGCTCATGCAATCACCCACTTTGCCGTTAGGGCATATTTGGCGTTATTTCGCTGTACAGAGACGGTCATACAAGCGATTGTGGCATACTGACTATCACTTAGGCTCACTATGAATATGCATTAATAGTCAATAATTCTAGTAATCTGTCCAGTTGTCACGACTACAGGAATTCTCAGTTTTCAGGATCATGATTGCACTGAGATCGATTGAGCGAGAGAGGAAATTATGAAAGCGTGGTCAAGTGTGGTGAAGGGCAAAAGGTGCTCCCAGCTCTTATTTTCGCATACGCTTGCTTTCGTTGAATCGTAACCATCGAAAATGCGTTAGATGATTGAAGATCTCTAATAAACATTTTAAGCCATTCTGCAGCTCAACAATCATATTTTATGGCTTCAAACTTCATTATTGATAGTCAGTTTTCGCTGTGAATGCAAAAATATTTTTACAAGGGGACCTTTTCGTGATAACTGGGGTCACTACACAGAATGTGCTTTTTAAAAAGTCGGTTCAACTTTGTTATAAAGACGGAGGGCCACGACGGAGTGAGGGTGTAGAATGGGAAGTCTAACAGAGGAAAAAAGCTATAAGAGGCCATGGTTATTTCTCTGCGTTATCTGATCATCTTTGCGTGTCCCAGAAATGACTATTTCTTGATTAAACAGGCGATTGTGTTTGTGTTGAATTCTTGAGGAGTTTACTCAGAAGTGTGAGCATTTTTCTTGTTCTATAGAAAGAGAGAACTTTTTCCCCGACGATTCTTCAGTGAAGGTTTATCTCGACAAACAAGGAAAACACATTTGGTTGAACACTTTCTGATCTTCAACTTTTTACATGAATGTAATAATATAAAGCTATCGTCCTGGAATCTTAATGAAGTCAAAGAGAAGATAAAACACATAGTGCACAGTTTATTCCAGATACTTCATTGTGTAAATCTCATTTTAGCTGATATTTGCAAATGCCGAGAAGAAATGAGTTGCTAGCGGACCCGATGCTATCATTCGAACGGCTCTGTTTACTACACTTTGCCACATATCCTTCGACCAATTTGCCATAATGACGTTAGTAGTCTAGATAGACTTTTTTTCAAAGCGAATTTGTATAGTGAAGAATCATCTCAAACCGTGATAGTTCCTGAGAATGACTTGTAAGTGGTGGGTATAGCCTCGGTCTTCATGAGCGTCGCTGGCGTCATACAGTCAACCCTGTCATTGGTATTTATTGGGCCGCACAAGGCAGTCACCGTTCTGCTGACGATGATGCAGTGTGGAGCCGTATTCATCATTCTCTCGACTGCAAGTAACTTTTTTTCCAAACATTTCTTGTCTTAGCAAGTGGGGAAATACAGGGCTGGCGTGGTTCTTGTGAGTGATTTTGTGCGCTTCTCTTACTTGTACTATTATATTGTACAATAAATCAATTTTAAATTTGTGAGTATTCGCTGATACAACGATTAGAACCCTCATTAGTAGTTGTTCTTCTTCCATTTTTGTAATACTTTGTTAGAATAAATGCGATAAACTTCATACCAACTCCATCGCAGTTTTTAGAAGGAAGAAATATGCACGCAGCTCAAAAGATTCCAGTTATTGTTAATATGCAATGCTTTAACTTTCAGGGTTGCTTTTTAATAGAAAAAATTCAACCTACTAACCACCAATAATATTGTGCTCACAAAAAGCAGCGACAATGTTCCACTTAAGTACAAGAAGACTGGAAAGAGAAAGCTGGACTCTTCATTGCGTCGATTAACCAACTTTCATCAAATCTTGGCATAAATAATGAAATCTCTCATACGTACTGTCGTTTTTTTGAAACTGTTCCTAAAATTATTCATCCTCTAGATATACAGAACGCAAAAGCATCACGGTTGGTAACATTAAGGTGTCAGAGAAAAACTGAGGCACGAATAAAATGTCGGCGCGGAACACCTTTGAAGTTTTCAGAAATATTTGAAGAATTCGAAATTGGATAAAAGGAGAAAGTGTGCAAGTGTGATAAGTGATATGCCATTTGATCTAAGATTAACTTTCTAATCTGAATAATGTCCATTAGTCACAGTGCGTGACAGAACACCGCTACACCTCCCCATCTAAATAGCTAAGCCGTGTGTTCCGCATTTGGCAGAAATTTAGACTGTTTTTATCATATTAAGAATGTAATAATTATATATTTCGGGCATAGATCGCTTAGGCTCTGAGGAAGGCAAGGTGGCGTACGAACGTCAACCACCGTTGTGAAGAAGCTACCAAACCGCGAAAATTTCCAGAAAGTGCAGTTTATGAGAGAGGTCTATTATTCACATAGCACAATAATCTATGATTCTCGAATCCCTTCCCAAGTACAATTAACTTTTCCGTCCCGACATGCTTAAAGAAGTTAGTTATATCAAAGAGGTTGGTGCTAATTATGAACGTTTCCCACTATTACGCAGTTTTGCCTTCCAAAATAACATGACGGTGAGTGATGATAGAAATTTGGACATCTATATAGAACACTACTAGCCACTTTCTTCGAATGAGCAGCTTTACAAATAGTACATGTCGCAGCTGTTCTTCCATTCCTCATTCGTTTCCTTTTCTGGTCCATCATCAGCAAAGGTTTGTGAATTTCCTTGTGGCTTCGACTGTGTTCTGAGAATTTGAAAGCATGCCCTGCTACATAAATGTTTTTCAGTTTTTATCACTAAGGAGCTTCCCAAGAAGTGGAAAAAGCCAGTGCATGATTTCACTGCGACACACTCAATCTCAGTCACAAAGGATCATTGCTGGAAGATCATCATCTGCGCAGACAGAACAACTCAGAACAGAAAAAATGAAGTCAGAAAGATCCCAAAAAAGCCAATCTGAAGCGATGATTTCGAGGCTTGTGCGAGTGTGTTATTCGCCTGCGATACCTCTCCATAAGTTCAAAACCCCATGTAAATCATGGAGAAAGGAATGGCTCGAAGACGCATTAGTATCGTTGGGACACTTACAAATGGCCTCATTCTACATGTGCATATCGTCGCCATTACGAGATGTCACGACAAAAGAGAAAATTTCTAGTCTGGGAGGTGACGGACCACGATTGTACGCGAGAAAAATGAACATAAATTATGCTTGAGCCTCTACTACCAGTAAAGACGGTCCATCTAAGGATCCCTATTGAGTATAACTCTTGAGAACTCAGCAACACAGTTGTGAGAACTAAATGACTTTGAGGCTATTTTTCCACAACTGTGCATGTCCAAGATGAGGTAATTCACTTTACAAACGTTGAACAAAATGTATTTCCTAAGTGACTTCATTCGTTGTAAGTGTACCCTCCGAAGTTCGCAATGGAACTCAAAAACTTACTCCTTGTTGCAACATCTTTGACATCAGTTGCGCTTTTGCATTCCAACGGGTCATAATTGATCTGAACCCTGAGTTGAGCTAAAATAGTCGAGATTACTGTATCGGAAAGGAGAGCGCTGCGACCTTGCTGCTCGAGAACATCGAAAACCTAAACAGCATTTTCCATAAGTTAAGGTGTACATTTGAGTGTATTAAGCTAAATACCATAAGATATCCAAGCTGTGTTACTACTGGTCAACAAACAAATCCTGAGAAATTGGAACTCAATTCCGACTCTTTTCGCAGTTAAGAAAAGCCTGCAAATTGAGAGTGACAAACTCACCGATTGCATCACAAGACGTTCTAAAAATGCCCTAGCTGCGTCCTTGCTTGTTGCAATGCCAGGAACTTCAGTGGGAATACTTCCAGCTCCAGTGTAAGCCACCAAAAAACGACAGGTAAATTGGAAGTTGCTTACCGTAAAGCTTCTATTGCTCGCTGCAATGAAGTTTTGATATTTTTGTACTAAGAATGAAAAACCAAATTATGCTAATCAACAGATCTTGAACCTCCTCATTCTATCCTTTCAAATTCAAATCCCCCATCCCATACGCATTGCCGACCGCGTTCATACTTCGCCTAGCATCGACGCGGTCGCCAGTTGGCGGGTGTGCTTCAATGACAATGTGGTAGTTTACTAATGAATATGATTTTAAACGTCACTAAGGGAAGTTTATCGTCAGTGGATGGTCAAGCTTATCATAAAAGAGACCCAAACACGTCTACGAGAAGTAGAAACAGCACGAAACCATTCCTCAAAACAACGCATTTTTAAGCGGCAGAATCCCCTAGATCGATAAATGCGCTTTCTTTCTACTCCTTCTTCAGGTACGTGTAAAAAGCTTCACATGTAGGTTTTTCATAGAAGTTTTAGACCACAAAACAGATGTTCTCAAATCACAATTTCAAACAATCGTCGAAAAAAATGTGGAAAGAAGTTTTTGATATGTCGCTATTCCATAGACATGGGTCCCGTATTCAAAGTAGGGATTTTGATACAGCTGACACCTTTTTCACTAAAACTACGTTCATAAAAAGCCATCCAATCCCTTTCATCCTTCGTAGCAATAAAGTTACTTCAAAACCAATGTTTTCTATATAATTACCAACGAATAAGAGGTGAAGTTTGAGTAAAACAATGGCCAGCCACCCCGAGGACAAAGCGCAATCTTCCTTCTGTCAGTAGAACGTGCTCTGGAGGTCTTTCCAGAAACCAAGCTAAGTATCACAGTTCGTATTTATTGAACTATCGAATGACTACAAAATCGTGGGTACACTAGCAAAAAGATGTAATAAAGGAGCTGGAAATATCTTCTTTTTCATGTGGACGTATTTTTTCGTTAAAATGTAAGAATTTTTGGACACGTGGGCATTCTTGCTGTTGAAACTATCTCTAGGGAAATGTCTTTTGGGACATTCCATCATTTGATGATGATAATATCTCTTGCACCACATATTTATCAAATTCCCTATTTTTATTGTGGACCTCGTTAATGCCAATGTTCGGCATGTGGTACGGCCATCAGTGCATGAAATCTAATGCATTGGATCGGCGATGTGTTGGAAGGCTCACGTTATGACAGCGTTCAAATTATGCTGAAATTTTGAACATAATCACTGGGTTTGAAGTTTCTTATTTTATCTTTGTAATTGCACACTTCTTGTAGTCCTAAAAAACAATTTCCTATTCCTTACCTTGACCTGTTGGCGTCACTCCACATCCCAAACACAGTGGTGGTGATTAGCACTGTAATCATAACGAGACCGGTGGCCCAAAGTTTGGTCATACTTGTATTATTTGTTCACTTCAGCTCCTAAAGCAATTAACTCATGTATGTGATAATTATTATTGGGCCAAAATGTCTTGTGGTCTTTCTAGGCAACTTATAGAGCCCGATACACGTGTCTCGCCCTTGACACCCTCATCAGTCACGCAGTTTTTTTTCGTCTTAACCAATACTCAGGGGGGGGGGGGGGGGGCTACTACAGAGAAGGCGACGACGAGCGATTTACAATGCCGTCAAGTGAATTAAATCACTAGATCGGCAGTGCTTTACCCTCTATTGCTCCTGGCTGGTAACACGTGATATCGGGTTGTAGAAGTGCACATAACAATTCACATGACACGTTGCTCAAATAGGAATTATCAGATTGTACTGAAATTCGAGTACCTTAAGAAAACGCTCAAAGAAAACAGTATGATCTTTTAAAGTAAAACATTGCTGATCTAGTAATATATTCCACTTGACGGCATTATAAATCGTTTGTCGTCATTTACTGTCTATAAGGAGATGTAGGAGTCTTCAAGAGTACTAGCTAAAGACGAAGAGGTACTAACCGAGTGAGGAGGCTGTCAAGGCCGAAACACGTGCATTGGGCTCTATAAGTCCCAAAAACACCATATGACATGTTGGCTAAAAAACAATTATCAGATATATTGTGCTTTGTGCGTGATTTTAAAAGGAACATTCGAAACAAGCGGTATAATTAACTCATGCATGATTTATTTGGAACAGATTTTTTACTTTTTGCATTAGATAAACAATACAGCGATGTCGCACAGGAAAACGTTTTTTACAGTTCCTTGACATTCAAAATAATCCCAAAAAGAATGTTTAAAGCCTAAACGAGGTTGGTACGCCAGGACCATACACCGGTGTTTTGGAGGTTTCGTCCTTCTCGTCAGTGACCCCGCCCCTCATTAAGCCCTGCATTATAGCAAGGAGGGAGGCATATGTGTGATGGCATAGTGTACAATGACACTGGTCCATCACCACTTTTCTGTCGATGGACTTCGGCTGGTAGACCAAAATTAATCCATGTGATCGCTTGTTCATGAAAACTCGTAGAAAACATTCAAAATAATTCCAAAAAAGAATGTTTAAAGCCTAAACGAGGTTGGTACGCCAGGGCCATACACCGGTGTTTCGGAGGTTTCTGCCTCCTCGTCAGTGACCCCCGCCCCTCATTAAGCCCTGCATTATAGTAAGGAGGGGGCGGTGGTCACTGATGAGGAGAGCAGAAACCTCCGAAACATCGGTGTATGGCCCTGGCGTACCAACCTCGTTCAGGCTTTAAACATTCTTTTTTGGAATTACTTTGAATGTTTATTACGAGTTTTTATAAACAGTCGATCACATGGATTAAGTTCCTTGACACTTTGAGACTCCCAAATTTCGTTAACTATTGAAAGATATTTAGGATTTCTTAACGCGGTGAATTCAAACAAAAAAATTCTTCTTTGAAATGACTTCTATGACAGATCTTACTTTCAGTATCAATCATGGGGGATGGGGGAAATATACAAATAGGGGAAACAGGAGGACACGTGAAGGCTCACTGATCAAACATTTTATTGAATGGGCCATTCCTTAGAAGCGCGGCTTGGATCAAATGAAGAAATCTAGATCTGGCACAACGTCGTTGGTAGAAATAAACTTTTGAGAAAGTATCTGTAAAAAGGAATTCCGCTTAATGGAAGCGAAGCAAAAACTCTTAATGCGGAGTGTTTCTTCACCAAAAATTCTAAAAAGCTAAAGTTTGACGCTCCGGGGTTTATTTCATTTCTCATATTGCTTGTTTTCAACGATACTAGTCAAAAGGAGATTTTGTTTCACATTTGAAGAATTCTTGCTTGATAAAAGTTTTTTTTATAACAAAATTTTGACCATTAGATAAGAGTGCTTTTCACACATTTGCACAAAACCGCTGTTTTCCGCACCCCTTCAGATTACAAGGGTGGTTTTCAATTCTTTTCAACTTGCTTTTAGCTTAATCAGCAGCCAAAATCTAGATAAATCCAACGATATATTTAAGTTCTGAAGGAAACCTTTCAGTTCGCTATAACAACAAAAATAAACGTATGTTTCACACTTGAAGCATTTCAGCGCGTCCTTCGTCGGAGGAGAGCATTTCTCTCAGGCTTTTGAAAACCGATTGATAGTCTGAACTCTGCTAATTCCAGTAATGTATCTGGTTTTTTGGAAAGACTTCTCAGTGAGCTGTAATAGGTTAGGGCGCAGAATACAACGACGGCAGGCCACCCACGCATTGCCAAGTATGTGGATGGGATTTCGCAAGACTGGCCCCTGGCTGACGAGCCATCTCACCGTTCCCACATTGATTAGTCACTACAAGTCAACTGCCTTTGACTGTCCTTTGATTCTCATCGCACCATAGCCGACTAGAAGTGCTCACTGAGTGTGAAACCTAATAATCTTCCGGTCGTTACAGAGCTTGAAGGAGTCCTTACCGAAAGTCAAATATACCATTGTAATCGGATAATATTTTCCTATCTAACGGTTTAAAAAGTTCATAAAACAAAACTTTTATCCAGTGAGAAATCGTCCGAATAAGGAACAAAATCTTATTTTAACTGGTACGGCACCGGAAATATGCTATTTGAGAAATTAGGCATGCCATTAGAATTCAATTGATTTGAGCTATCGATAAGCTATAGAAACGTTTTGCAGAAGCAAAAAATACGTTTTTAGCGCAGGCCTTAAGTGGCGCCTCCATAGTAGGACAGCGCCGATCACTTACATTGAGAGATCAAGTTTTTTGGTGAGGCAAACTCAAGAGACCACTCAGTTTGCTAAAGTTACCTATAGATTGAAATGCGAAAGGAACGTGAAGGCTCTCATGAACACGACTGGGACGACACTGGGCTGAAGTTCCTTGTGCCATTTCCGAAACGTTTATGTTTTCAATAAACGTAGAAGTTTATGACGCCTCGTCAATTCTTTGCTATTTCATCACTATGGTGCGAAACGAAATGAAACTGTTCTTTACACATTCGTTTCGCATTCCCTTGGCGCAAACGTTTGCATGGTCGCGAATGATTTGACTTATTTCTGCAAATTTTGGGAGATTTAACATTTTAAAAATTCGATTTTCATCTTTTTTTTCTGTTGCAGGTGGCTTCTTCGATTCATTATCTTCGGCTTTCAAAGTCCTTTGAGATTTTTTGTCCAGAACATCGATTTCAATAAATCATACATGGATGTTACAGTAGTGCACAGAATTATATTTGATATTCTTCTAACATAATCTCAAGTGGATAACAGCAGAACATCTTGTCTGCACAGAAAACTTGGATTTTGAAATCTGTGTTCAGCTTCGAAATTGAATCTGAGGAACTGACCTGATGACTTCATTACGACTGTTCACCAGTACATTTTTTTCACTAATTGAACCATTTACAGTAGCGATCAAATAATGTGTGAATAAAAACTATCTATCTCCAATACACTAGCTAAAACTCTCCGACTCGAACATTATCAATTATAATTCTCAAGATTGTTTTTATTTTTACTGCTTCAACCAGTGTTATGATCTTTCAGATGTGCCTCAGAGAATTGAGTGGTCTTCAAAAATTCGACCTCAGACGGGACTTGCCTACCACTCAATGCTTTCAAGTCTACTTGAAGTACCATAGCGCTACGAACAAGCTTAAAACACATAAGCATTCGTGAAAATTATATGGGCACCACAATGGCTGTTAACTTAACTGGGTTCATAAAATGACATGCGCTTACTCGAGCAATCTTTTATTGATTGGTAGCTGATAGCTATGGTAGAGAGATACTGAAAAATGAGTGGTGAGCTGCGGCCTCTGTGGTGTAGTGGTAGCACGCGTCCTCAATATTGAAAAAACACTAGTTCAGCTCCCGTCTGAGATCGAACTTGTGCTTACCACTTAATCCTTTAGGCGCAAACTATTATATTTTACATGTTTTTGGATGACAAATAGAAAGTACCATCACCGCCATAATTGCGCTTCAATGATTCCTTTAATGAATAATGAATAAAGCTGAATAAGCACTTTCGCATTGTCTTTGTTGTTTTGCTGAGCGTCGAAAAACTTCACCACGACATTCACTTCGCACTTTTCATACGATACTGTACTATGTCGGTAAATTTCAGCTGACAGGATTTCATTAGTTAGCAATTTAAGCCGGCAACCATGCAAGCGCTTAGATCTTATTGAATAATTTCTTATCAGTAAAGTGGTTTTCTCGATGAGACATCTTAGCACTGTCCTCAAATCAAATATAGATTAATGCTGCGACCGATTTTTCGCACCAGGTTCATTGAGGTGATCAATAAGTTTTCAGATAGAATGCTTAGCAGAGACACTGATTACGCTACGTAGCGGTTTAATTACGAATCCTTCAATAGGAAAAACTTGAAATAATATTGAAGCGAGTTAAGTGGAAAGAAAGAAATTGACAATTATTTCAACTAGTTAGAGGATTTAGAGGTTTGAGAGAGGTATCAATGTAATTGCCAGAACTCATTTCGGAACAGAGCGTGATATGAGCACCTTCGAAAGTATCAGGTAACCAAAAGGGTTTTAGATTTTTTTCAGCAAATATTTTATAACCATGGCTTACTGCCATGCTCCAGTGTTGATTACATAAAAGTAAAAATAGATTATCTCAAAGCAAAGTAAAGTAAGAGACGTTTAATCACTAAACAAAACTGTTCCACCCGAAAAATTTGCAGATAAGTGTCCCATACGTATATTCACATGAATGCTTAGATATGACTTTGAATAATTTTGAGTCCATGACACATAATCAAGACGTTAAAATTTTCGTGCTATCACCGTAATCTCGTAATCATACTCAACACTATATGTAGCTAGTAAAAATAAATTAGAAATATTGTTCCACAACGTCTTTTTGTGCGTTATCACAGAGCTCCACCGCTGTTTTCTCACAAATGGAGTTCTAAGTGTTAACGAATTCGACATTACAACCCATATTACTCACCGTCTCCTTGAAGTCAAATCAGTCAGTAACAAACCTCTCTCTGATCATCAAGATCCGATGAGTGGCTTATGGGTGTGTTGAACTGAACATATTTGTTAGATTATTGGTTATGTATCCAATAATTACTTTCTGAGCCAACATATCATGTGGTCTTTCACGGGCACTTATAGAGCCCATTACAACGCGTTTCGGCCTTGACAGCCTCATCAGTTGGGCAGTACCCTTCGCCATAGTCAATCCTCTCGAGGGTCCTCTATCGCCCTACATAGAGTAGGCGCCGACGTACAATTTACGCCGTGCCATATAGTGAAATAAATCCCTAAATCGGCAGTGATTTACCTCGATTGCTCTTGGCTGGTATTTATGAAGTATCATACCGTTCGCTTTGGACGTTCTCTTAAGAATACGCTCAATTTTTCAATATATCGGGTAATTTTTTTTTGAGCGAGAATGTCATGTGGTCTGTTATGGGCACTTATAAGGCCCAATACCCGCAGTTGGTCAGTATTGGTTTATATCAAATAGCAGTTATGAATCTGAGTGGTAGTCAGTTCCCTTGAACTAGTATGCGCAAATCGTGAAATTTTATCTTAATTGGCCGTCTTGAGATTGATAATAGTAACAGTATTAGCAGTTGCAATTTGATGGCTGGTTGTTTCGGCGACCTTGCCTTCACCAGATAGGCATAGACTGTAAAACGTACGCCCAGGCTATGAAGGGTGCGAAGCCACCGAAGCGTCAGGCATCAAAATGCTACTCCTACTACCACTACTATTGCCATCGCGTCGGTTAAACAAGGTGTTTCAGAGTTTACAAATTGATTCTTAATGTCGTTGGTTTATAGGAGTTGGTTCATCGGATTTTGCCGTAATTAGTCCCTCTGAGTCGCGGCGCAGAGTCTCGGAGCGATTTCTATTGGTACTAACAACAGTGGGACTAATGGAATTTATCTGATTAATCTATATACTAAGAGGCATTGGTACCAGTAAATAATCATCACTGAAGATTTTACGAAGGTTTCATAATGGAAACAACGTTTATGTGCCGTGGAAATTTTCAAAAACATTCATATTGCAGCTACCATTGAACATTTCCGTTATTTTGATGCTTCTGTAGTCAGTCGACAGTTTGAGAAAAGCAGAAATTAAAGCTTATCTTGTATTCTCAAAAGGTCATCTTTTTTATTTTATTGATCAAAGGAAAATAGCTTTTTGCTACTAAAATTGTTAACCCGGTTGTTTGAGCTTCACTACGGTCCTTTTCGGTATTCATATAGCAAAATTTTGATTTCAAGAAAACGCTTTTGCCGGAAAAAATAGATTGTAGTCTGACTATGAACGTATTTTGACCATTGCGGACGATGAGGGTCACTGTGTCCCTCAGATGGGCACGGCGTTTGAATGATTATTAATATTGATGCGCGCTCCAATAAAAATTCCGGTTAATTAGGTTCTCAGAGTAACATCATCACCAAATACCATAATTCACTCACGAGTCTCCGAAATGAATAATTTTAACAAGATCAACACTATCGACTCCCAAAATCTGTCGTTTTCGAAGGAAATACTACATCTTTGCGAAAAGAAATTTATTTTCAGCTGTTACTGAACTTTTCTCATTTTCTTGATGTCTTTATAGTCAATCGATGGCTTGAAAAAAATTCAAACTTTGATAGTAGGCTTGTCGTATGAGAAATTTTCCATGGTACGTTAAACTAAAATAGGTAACGATTAGCAATCGCAGTCCATTTTTTCTAATTCATTAAGGATTTTTTGGGGCTATAGTTAAATTTCTTTTCTTACAAACTTTTTGCCAGAACAAAATCAAATTATGATTAAAAAACTTTGTTAGCGTCTTCTCAGTAAAAATGAAGCCCAACTATCTTGACAATCCTTATCTTAGAGAAAAAATTCTACCGCATGCATTCTCATTTCGAGTACTGCGCTTGCGAGCCCTTGTTTTTTTTTTTTCTTGAAAAGTCATGTTCCACTATACTTTCGATAGGTCTAAAAATGGAAATTTCAAAACCAAGGTTGGCTTTCGGAAAGGACATCTTTTGCTTGCGCTACTAGAGAAGAAATAATAATATTTTGGGATTAGCGCAATCAGCTCGTCTTTTCAATTTACAGCGGATTTCTCGTTACGTATATGAAAGGAGTTTGTGCTACGGAAACCTTCATTATTAGGAAATTTTTGGAGGAGTATTATTAAAAAGACTTCTACAAACTTCGTTTCAACGAAAAAAAACGCTCAGTTACCTTAGAAATTTTTATAAAAGCTACATTCATGGAAAACCCCTTTTGAACTCCTCTTGAAAATCCATGCTTCTAAACCATACTTTTCATGATGCTGATATTGTTAACAGTTTATCAATACATTCATCAAAAAAAAACAACCCGTAATAGCAACATCAAACAAAAATAATCACGAATGGCACAGATCTTTAGCAGTACATAATTATTCCTCGATATTTTTTCCATTATCTCCATCCTGCTTGAGCCCTTCGGTAAGAACGTATCTTCCTTCTTATTTGAAGTATAGAAAATTATTCGATAGCTGACATTAAGTGAATTTGAAGGCTGTATTTTACCTCTCAGATAGCTTGTTTCTTGTGCTGTAACAGCCAGAATAAATTTTTTTCCTCGTCTAAGGGCTTCTCTCCGGATGAATTTTTCTATGAACAGTCGATGAATGAATAATCGTTCGCACAAGTCTAAACGATTTTAAAATGTAACTTATCTCTTGAGTGGACTCCTTACAGTGCTGCAATACTCAAAAAAAACTAAGTTTCTCATTCAAAGGGTGGGATTTCACACGAAAACGCGTGTTTCCAAGAAGTAAAAAAAGGATGCGGACTTCTAAAGGGATCCAAATTTGCAAAGCCTAACTTTCTTTGACCCTTACAATGTGTAAGAAGTTTTTCCAAAAATCAACAACGCCGTCGAAATTCTTTAGATTTGCCCTACTTAATAACTAGTTATTGTTCATGAAAAAATTTTTCCAGGCGAGAAATTCCTGAATGAAGAACAATATCTTACTTCGGCAGCTACAGCGCGAAAAACACTGCATTTGAGAGATATAATACGTCGTCCAAATTCACTTTATTTTAGCTATCGAATAATTTCAAAAGAGTTTCACAAAATTAAAAAATTTGTTTTGCCAAAGGGCTCAAAGAAGGTGGAGATGACAAAGAAGAATATCCCTCCCTCTCTTCTTCGCATACCATACCTATGAATAAGATGAACGAACAAAATTACACACTGATCTATGAAATGGGGATCTAAAGTGCGATAAATAATCAGAAAAATATTGAGAATTATTGATGGAGTGGGATCGCATGCAATAAACGGCATTATTTTTGACAAACTTCATTGTTTTCTAATTTTTAGCTAGTATGATTAATTTTAGGTACTTTATGCAATAAAGTGTATGAAAACTGGAAAATAAAATATAAATTCGATTGAGCTGTTGGTAAGTATAGATGGGATGTCATAGAAATGTTTTTCACTAGGTTCTCCCATTAATTCTTATAAAATTTGACACTTTTATTCAGATCAGTTGCTATAGAATCGAGGGAATTAATCAAACACAGTAGATCACCATCATTATCAATGACGCGCAACTACTTACTGAACGAAGATTGGATGTCTCCCTTCCAGAAATGGAATTGGCAATCAAAGAAGTCGGTGAGTTACTTTGTGCTAACTATTGTCATTTGAGCTTTTCTCCTGGAGATTGTGCTTCAGAACGCAGAAGATATGATAATGCGGTGGAGCGGTGTAGAGTTCTCCAAAATATATCCAGTTGAGTTTATAAATGCACAATTTACTCCAGACATCTCACAATTGTTCGTGTTTTACGCGACGGTTGCAGATGCCGAGAGGAATTTTGATCCAAACGGGCCCCATGGCCAACAGGTGAACCTCTCTGTTCACCAAACTTTACCATATCTCTATCAACCAATTTGCCATGGACGATGTCCGTGGCATCATGACGATGTCCGTGGCATAAACAGGACATTTCGAGCGAATCTGTACAGTAAATAAATTCTATTGAAATGTGAGAGTTTCAGGAATGATGTGTAAATTGGCAGTATTGGCGGCGATACTCTCAAAACTCTTTAGGCTCCTACATAGAAGTTTTTCCATTTCAGTGCAAATGCCAACTATCGTGCTGATGACAGTCAAACAGTGCAGCCAATTTTTTATTTTTGCCATTACTGCAAAATAAAGAAACGTGGATTCCCTCCTAGTGGTAGGAAAAGAGTTGGGTTATCCCCCGGCAGAAAAAAAATCCCTCCTCTTATAATTTCTCCACCTCTTTCCTTAGATGAAACCATTGCAATGCTGTTACCAAAGATGGGTCGTCAAATACTCTATTATAAACAGATAAATCTCTTTCGATTTATCCGCAGACATTAACACATTGACTTCCTGTGCACTTAGGTGAAATGTCAAATTAATTAAGTGTCACTTATAAGATATTCTCGTGTGTTTCTTGGCAACAACGTTCTCACTAAAGTGGTAAAGACTATAAAACGGCGAAAGTAATTAACTTAGCAAATTATTTGATCCTTTGGTCTGATTTTTTGCCTATTTTCATAAGACCTGTCATATCATATTTTGTTCAGATCCGGCATTAGGCTTGGCGAGCACAGGTCTTGTTTGGAAGTGACTCCTGAACTCTCTTGAGATAACTACAATTAACACTGACCTGTTCAGTAGGTGTAGAACCACAATAGAATCAAACAAGTTTTCTATGGGTAGGCTGGAGAAGATCAATACGGATATGACAGCTGTGTACGATAGGATCACAGTACCCTAACGACCATCTGCTAACTGCTAACTGATGACAACTGCTAACTGGCAACTGGTCTTTCTGTTTCGAAGAAAGCTTATTCATGAATCACAGACAAGAGCTTGCCAGATGAAGCGTTACAATAAGCATAGGTAACATTAAAAAATCTATGCACACAAAGAGTTAGATTCAAGCACACAAAGGATAACATGCGTACAAAAGATGTTAGACAAAGATAGCGGCCTAAAATAAATTTAACACAAGGAATTATTTGCTCACAGCACATGGGAAAAAAGTTCGTAGCATATGAGTCATAAGTACATCGCGCGATGGGAACGTAAACACAAAGCAAGTCTGCTTGCAAGTTTGTTTGCAGGCACCGACAACATAACACGAACTACAGTATGCCAAATAACAGAATTCCAAAACGGTCTTTGTGTTTTATAATTTTCTTGTATCGGCTGTATATTACAACCCTCGTTGAAACATCCATACACAGTTACTGAAAATGTTTTTTAACAGTCTATTTCGAGGTTTGGTAGGATCATTTGGGTCATTCAAGCGAATAATTTGGCAAACGCATGTGCTTTGGCAACTTCCCATCATCAGTGCCACTGTATTGCTCATACCAGCCGCAAGGCATCGACTCTAAAACGACTAATCAAGTGATAATTCGCTCGACTGCATTTTATCATTCTTCGGCACTCTTTCCCTACAATGTCGATAAGGTGCGGAGAAAATGGCACTGATAATGGCAAAGTCGCCGGTACACATGTGATTGCCAAACTGCTGCTTTGAAAGATTTAATCAAATTTCGAAAAGCTATTTCGGCTGAACTATTTCCAATAACTATTGATGTTCTATTATTGTCTCCTTCTATCGCATAACAGGAGGTTACTTCTTGTAATACAATTTCGAAGAGTTTTTGACATTTTGATACTCAACGTAGAAGTGTATCTTTTCGGCACTTCTTGCTGCGTATTTCAAGGAGATAATCCCTATCACATACATTACACCAGTTCCATCAAGAAGACTATTATCAGTGCACTTTACAACCTACTACTAAGAAACTAGTGAGCATTTCATTGAAAGCTACCAAGGCGGTACCAGCATTCTGCTAATAGGAATGGCACGTCGTCACATTCCATTTGAGTCACAAAATGTACAGTACTTAACGTCACCGAACTTAGCGAGTGATGAAAAAACTCTACAGAGAGTGCATTCTTCATAGTGCGTTTCATAATACGGTAACATGTTTTAAGCCTTCTATGAGGTCTGGTAAGGCACATATAAAATGCTAGAGAGGCGCCTGTTTAGTATCTTATAACTGCAATAACAAGACCTCGTGAAAGGCTTAAAACATGTTATCATATTATCAAATTATCATTAATTTTGAACGAGGTGTATAAAAGCAATCAAATGAAGGAGTGCTTTCATAGTTGTATCCTTATAAACATTGGACTTTAACAAACTCTTTTTGCAATTTTGGTCTCACAAAATACCGTACACATACAACACTTTTTCACCTACAAGTTACAGTGTTCACTTTGCACACAAACCTTCGCCTGTTGCTATCCAAATATTCTAAGCAAAACTCCGGCCAACCTACTTACTTGAACTCATTAATAGTCAACATATTATAAATTTTAATATATTAAAAACTTTAAATGTTAATATATTATAAATTATCATTAATAGTCATTAATTCGAAAAATCCTTTCAAGTTGTCACAACCGAGGATAGCATCCAGCTTCTGCCAAGAAAAGGGTTGCATGTCATGCATCATGATGGTGGTTATAGTGCTGATTAGAGTCATCTGTGAATTATTGAATTAATAAAAGTGTCGAAGTGCGAAAGAAATCATGTAACAACCTAGTACTGAGCCTTTCAAAGTGATTTCTGTGACAAATTATACTGATCGGAAAAGACATACGGGAATAAATTAACAATAAGAAAGCATGTCAACTGTTAGATGAGTGCAAGTGATTAAAGGGGATTAGAGCGAGCGAAAGTTATATTGAATGCATCATTCCCTCAGATCTATGGCTTGAATTTGGCTCCCACCATTCCACTCGTGAAGGATCCCATATGCGTGACCAACGTGAAATTGAACTGAAGCTGAAGCGCCGAAGGATGTCATTTCAAACTGATCTTCTTAATCAAGATGATTGCTTGTGAAGAGTTGCCAATTCATTGCAGATTTTCTACCATAAGCAAGAATAACGAAATTTGTTCATGTACATCTCGTATAGTGAAGTCTCAAACCATTTGCGTAATGCCTGCGAGCTGGATATTGATTTGACTAGATTTTGTAGATCTTGGGAAACGGCCAATTCTTCTCTGTTTTTATTCTAACTAGTTTACTTGATTTATTTTTTGGCTTTCAAGACCCTTTTGAAATTTTCTGTTTAAAACACGATCGCCAGTGGACCACTGCTAGATCTTGCAATAGAAAGTCCTCTGAATAATCTCATGCACTGCTATTTTAAGAAGTGAGTGAATAAGAGTATAACTTCTTTCGTTCATAAAACTTGTGTGGCTCCTATATCACATGCGGATTTGAACTGCTCCCTGATAACCTCAATTTCAAGCAAAATGAGTACTGTCTTCCATAACGTGTTTTACAAGTCGTGCGAGATACGGCAGGAATTGAAAAAAAAAGTTCGAACTAGAAGGCATTGACATCAGCTCAAATTCTCTGATTTGAAACCTAATAAAGTACAATTAGCATGTTATGTTGACGAGAAGGTGGAAGCAAAGAGCGTCGTAACTGCGCTCTGATGTTTTTTCCAAGAAAAATGAGCAAAATTGGATAAATGGTTCCGTGTTGCAACAGTTCCTTGTCGTTTGATCGGAATGCTAAACATTACACAATTCCGTTGTATTATTCACGTTCAATGTCAACCAATGCGGACAGTCTTTGGTTAGTAAAATTCTCAAGCGAGAATCATGCGAGCGCTTGAAGTCTTTTCAATAATTGCTAAGCACTCACAGGGATATGTCGATGAAGCACATATTTACTATATTCTTATCAGGACAAAAAGTATGCTACGCCTTTTTCTTGCTTTTTCATTGCTTAAACAAGTGACAGATAGACTTCTTCTAGAGTCACCTTCCAGAGACAGAATTAACATTATTCAATGAGAGCTCTTTGCTTAAAAAATTTCAACGAAGAAGACAACACGTGAAGTGGTAAGAAAAAAGTCGACGTTTATTTCCAGTAGACATCCGCTTTGGAGATGTAGAGATTTAAGAAAAGTACCACTATTCTCTCCCGTGCCACATTCAAAGCAGAACGTAACATGAACAAATTCCGACTTCCTATATGCTGCAGGGCTTCAATTTTTTTACAGCAAATATCTTTTGCATGAACTTAAAACGTCGCACTACCATCTTCGGTGTAAATTAGCATAAAATGTAGGAAAAATCTCCTCAAAACAACACTAAAGTGGTAGATATTCCTCATTCTACAAACTGCTCAACCAAAATCCTTTGCATATCAGGTCAAAAGTTCTCTTTGTATTTTGATATCTTTTGGTCATACTTCACAGCGTCCTGTGCTTTGAAACGGCAACTAAGCAATAGCAGAAAGTCAAGGATGTAGTTTAGCAATATTGTTTTATGGGTCGCTATATTCAGGGACATGCTTCTGAAGTCATACCAATTTCTCTATGCTTACTCAACGAAATTTTTTGGCTTTGAATGAGCTCAGTTCTCTTTTGGACGCACAAATGAGTTACAAATTGAGCTGACGTAATCAGCAAAAGATACAACTGAATGTATTCATTATCTAAGAAGAATGATCCAATTGTTGGGTATTCAACGGTTTCCTATATGCAGGGTGGTTAGCAACTCATGCAAATACTATGACGAGCAAAGTATAAAAAAGCATTCTACTTATTCTTCTGCTAGCGGCCACTCCATTACAGAACCGCTCAAAACGAGATAATCTGATAATAATACGACTTGTTTTGAGCCCAAAAGTCTAGTGCTATCACCTGTATCACCTGTCGTACTCTTGATCGTCGAGTGACTCGAGCGGGTACCAGGAACTCTTCCATTTTCCCTATCGCGTGCAAGAGTAGCCCAGTGGGTCCTCCTCGCTCTAGGGATTCGCTGAGCATCATATCTTTCTTCCATCGCTTTCGTGAAGAAATCGGACCAACGGGTCAGTGGTCTTCCTTTAGAGCGCTTGACGTCCCGAGGAATCCAGTCGGTAACGGCTCTCGTCCATCGGTTGTCGTTGAAGCGCATCACGTGTCCGGCCCACCTTATTTTCGATATCCTGGCGTGTAGAACGGCGTCTCTGATTTTCGATCGTTGACGTAGGTCGGAACTTTGGATCCTTTCTCTCATTTGCGAAATACGGGATACTCCTAGCATCGACCTTTCGACTGCGCGTTCGATAACGGCAAGTGATCTTCATCCTGCTTACGTAGCGACCAGGTTTCTGCTGCATACGTTAGGGCAGAGATAATTGTCGAGTCGAAAAGGTGGGCACGGAGTCGGATGTTCTTTGTCCTCTTCACTACATCTTCGATGCTCTTAAACGTTCCCCAAGCCGCTCGTTTCCTCCTGCTCAACTCTGGGGCTAGGTCGTTCATCATGTTGATTTCACGACCTAGATAGACGTAACTGAGCATTCGGAGATTGTCGTTCCGTTGAGCGTGAATGGGCATTAGAAACCCATCCGTTCCTCATGAACATTGTTTTCGTTAGATTCAGTTGAAGACCGATCTTTCCACAGGCGTTATCGAAATCAGTCAACATTCGTTCCGCTTGGCTGATGTTTGGTGTTATGAGAACGATATCGTCAGCAAAGCGAAGATGGTTTAATTGTCGACCGTCAATTTTCACTCCCATTTCGTCCCATTCTAATGTTCGCATGACGTTTTGTAGGGTGGCAGTGAATAGTTTTGGCGAAATTGTATCGCCTTGTCGAACCCCTCTTCTTACGTCAATGGTGATATCGTTGTAGAATGGAGATATTTTGGTCGTGAAATCTTTATAAAGCTCACGAAGGATCATTATATACCGAGTAGGGACGCCCTGGTTATCCAGAGCCTCTATAACCGCTTCTGTTTCCACTGAATCAAAGGCTTTCTTCAGATCGATGAAAGTGAGACAGAGTGGTTGTTTGTACTCTCGTGAAACTTCAATGAGTCTTGCGATCGTGTGGATGTGGTCTATGGTACTAAATCCTTTTCGGAACCCTGCTTGTTCGCATGGCTGTCCTTCGTCCAGTGTTCTGTCAATCCTGTTTAGGATGACTCGAGTAAAGAGTTTATAGACAACGGACAGCAAGCAGATGGGCGATAATTGCCTATGTCGTGAAGGTCTCCCTATTTGAACAACAATACGGTCTTGCTGGTTTTCCATTCAATAGGGACCTTCCATTCTGACAGGTAGCGAGTGAACGAGCCGAGCAAGGGTGTTGATGAGAACTGGCGGCAGATTCTTCAGATGTTCTGCTCTAATCCTGTCTGGACCGGGTGTTGTTCTGTTCTTCACCGACGATATAGCATGTCGGATTTCGGAAGGAAGGACCGGTGGGACGACATATTCGTCCTCTTTCAATTTATATGACGGTAAGAGGACATGGCTAGCGAAGAGATCAGAGTAGTATGGTGGATGATTTTCTCCATAGCCCTTCTCGAAGCTGTAAGTGTCCGTCAGGGTATCGGAGTGCAATCATCTTGGTCTTATAGTTGGCGAAGCCTCGCTGGGCTTCGCGAATGCTCTTCCCAGCTTCTGCAGCTTCTGCCATAACTGCTGCTCTTCTCTCTTTAAGGTCTTCTTTTATCGCTTCTCTGCAGCGTTTCGCAAGTTCGGACGTTAAGGTTTCGGTTGCCTGCAGCTCGTGCGATTCCACGTTGACGTATCAGCTCGAATGTCTGCGGAGACAAGCGTCTCTTCGTGACCTTAGGACTCTCGGCTTTCATAGCGCTAACGCGAAGATATTCAACGAGTCGATCGTATTCTTCGTCGATGTTGTCGACAACGGTATCTTCCCAAGAGCCGACTAATTATTTGAATACATCCCAGTTTATGGTAGTTCTGGGACTTCGTTGTTTGAATTTAGCGGCTTTCTCTCCTCTCATCGAAAATCGGAACGTTGCGCGAAGGAGGCGATGGTCTGATCCCGTGTAGAACTTAGGAACTACAGCGACGTCGGTTAGGCAAAACCTTCGATTTACTATGATGTGATCTATTCCGTTACGGTACTCTCCATTGGAAGACTCCCACGTCCATCGCTAGAGAGGCTTTTGGAATTGCGAGTTACCATGGATGGTTTGGGTCGTCATGATAAACTCGGATAGCCTCTCACCCTCTTCTTTCCGTTCTAGTCCGTGGGTACCTATGTGACGTTCTTCAGACGTTCTTGTAGGTAGAATTTTTGCGTTAAAATCTCCAACAATGACCTTGAAGAATGTATGATCTTCTCTGAAGAATTTTTTGAGGTCCACTTAGAAAGCTTCGACTTCGTCTTCGTCATAGCTTGATGTTGGTGCATGAGCAACGAAGATGATCAAAGCCGGCATAGAATCACATCGTTTCAACCGTAATCGTCCGATACGGGTTGCTAGTTGTTCGAACGAATCAATGTTCACGGTCAAATTCGATTTGACGAGGACGCCAACGCCGCCGACACCTCTGCGATCGCATGTACGAAGGAACAGTTCTTCTCCGGTGTCATAAACGGCGTGAAAAGGATGGCGCCTTCTAGTCTCAGCCAGGCCAATGACGTCGTGTGTTGTAGGTACAGTCGTCATTTTAGTCCGTTTCGAACTTGGCAGCCTAGTTCGGCCCTGAGATTTTAGCAAGCTCTCCGTACTCGTCCTACCTGGCGCTGCCGTACCAGGGGCTCTTTCGGGGTCATGGGAATGAGGCCCATATTTGTTGCTGTTTTTGGCATTTCGATAGCCAAACGTATAGCTTGCCAGGCTCTAAACGTGGGGGCTGGTACTCACGAGTAGCTTGCCAGTCTCTCTCGGAGGAGCGAGAGGAGCTTACTTGTTGGAGGCGACTCCTACCCGCCTCCCATGTACTTCCCAGCCGCTTGATTGCAGGCTTTTGGCCGACTTGACCGCATAGAAAATGGAGTTTTTGTCAAGCCGGCGCTGCAGAAGCAGGGGGCTCGCCCTGAATCCAACCTGCGTCTCTGGGAAGCACACGGTCGGTTTTGGTTCGCGTTTTATTTCCCTATCCACCACCTGGGGACGCTCCACGTGCCCTCGCGACTAACCGGGCGGGATCCCTTAAAGGGGGGTCTAGTGCTATAAGGCGCCTAATTCATCCCATTCAGACTCATCAGTAACATCCTCCCTGGGTTCCATCAGTCCTTTGAGGGTGAATAATCCTCTAAGGAATTCTACGCCAAGTAAAAAACGCTAATATCTTTAACAGATTATCTCGTTTTGAGCGGATAGGTTAAAGAGTGGTCGATCAGCAAAGGTATGATTCATTATAAAAGCCGCAACCTCTACTGCCGGCCACCACAACGGCATGTAACACCATCATCCGACTTTGGGTGATTATTTTTTTTTCGGCGTCGATTTAGAGGATAATTTAGCCTCAAGGGATTGACGGGACCGACGGAGGGGTGCTGCTGATGGGAACCCAATAGGACGAAATATGCGCCTCTCAAAACAAGTCATATCCTTTTACTCAAAATCGCAGGAATTCTCCACGAGTTCACGTCTGCATGCGAATGATGACTCTGCTAGCAGCCAAAGAATTCGAAAAATACTCTCAAGTTACACTATGTTAACTCAATTTTCAAATCTACATGTAAAATTACGGCTGTGAATAACGAATACAAACATCATGAATTGCATAACGATGACGAACGGCCTGTGAAAAATCAACTTGAAATCGTCAACTTTGAAGGGGAACAAGACGTTGCATAGTTAAACAGATTGAATTTGTTATCAACACCAACTCTGCACTACACAACTTAATCAGCAAAAAAGATTTGACTGATTGATTATATCGAGGTTAACGGAATATCGATCTTTCAAATTAGCAAAATATTTCGTTTTTCTCTTACGGCGCCAATTACGCAATCGAAAGCATAAGAAGTTTATGAGTGCTAAATAGAGCTGGTGCACGTAATCTGTGTCATTTCAGTAATTTTATAACGACCAGTATTATCGTCGGAACAATGTCTTTTTACCTTTTATCAAAATGCTCTGATGAGTCAGGAAATTTTCAACCGTTGGTTAGAAAAGCTCCACTCCGTGTTTGTATAGTATATTTAGCTGATGGCTTTTCAAACAATGTATTCTACAGCTACAGAAATACCACAGCATTCCATCTATCGTTACCGGCTTAATGAACATTGTCATAAGCTTCCTTTTGGGAATTGACAGCTTGACAACAGCGTACTCAATCGGTATTATTTCGTCCATACTAGAATGACACAAGAGTTGTACAAAATTTTATTCAAGTCACATTTTAACGCCATCGCCTGTTTCAGAGACTGACTGATTCGAATCAGTTCGTCTAGCCATCAAATTTCTTTGAAGTGATCAATGTACTAAATAAGGAGTCGCATCAAACGAAACTTGGCTTGAATAATCTCCATATTAGACAAGATCCTTTATACAAGGCGATCCACCGCACTAATTCTTAGTGACGTTTTTTCATTAAAGCAAACCATCATCAGAACTGCACGGCTTTTATGCATTTTTGCTCGTTTTACTTTCAGTTTTTCTAGATGTTAAATGATTATCAAGAGCAATCTTAGATCAGCTCTTAATATATTCATAGGCCTGTGTACTAAGTGACTTTTGCAACATTTTTTTGGGATCAAAAAAATGGCGTGGTTATTCAAGAAAGTTTTTCTTTCTGAAGAAGAACTCCTAACTACACGATTAGAAAGAAACTCACATTAACTCCCGCTGCGGAGAATCACCTATGGTGCTGAAAGCATGGAAGGTATGAAAAAAGGCATCACCACTCTTTCAAAGACTTCCTTCATTTCAGGCGAAGATGATTACCTTCCAAAGGGTCACTAAAGTTATTAATTTTTCAAATATTTTTCGCAACACGATATTGTACACTTCCATTTCGATGGCTTACCACTAGAGTTGATGGCCGGTTTCAAAACTTCAAATTTATTGTTTGGTCATGAATGAAACATTCACGTGAGTTTCATTGAAGGGGATTGGAGGGTGGAAAGAAGCAATTTCAGAAAAATGTGAAGTTCGCTTTTCTTTCTGCGACAATCAAATAGTATCGATGTTATCAGCAATCAAATTGTCAACGAAATTAATCTGAGCAGCACAAATTGCCATTTCATTCAGCTGATCTGAAACTGCAGGTCGGAATCACAGTGTTTAACTTTTGTACAGTGTCAAATCCTTTCTCATGATAGAGAACGATGTGATATTCAGCCACAAGAAGCTCAGATATGAGCAAAACCCGAGAATTTAGGTGCTCATTAGGGTGTTTACGACATTCTCATGAACTGGCCAGTGATTTCTCAAAGCTCATGGTGCCTTTGAACTTCTATTTACCAAGCAGGGAAGACATGATTCCATACGTTATCTCGTGGAATAGTGTAAGTGAAATGGAACCTTAGAATTCTCAACTTATAGTGTGGAGCAGTTTACATGGAGACGTAACATTTTTTTCAGAACAGTGAAGTAGTGCAACAGTAGCACACGACTCCATTATGGGTGCAACGAGGGTTCAACTCTCGTCTAAGGTCGAATTGTAGCCCCCACTCAATTCTCTTAGGTGTACTTGAAACATAATAACATTGCGAAAAACCAGCAAAGGCATAAAAAATCTTGATTTAGGTATGTACAATGGCTGCCAGCCTAACCGGGTTTATAGATCGACATTGCTCACCCAATTATAATTAACTGGGTTTATAGAGCGATGTTACTTACCCAAATAAAGGTTGGTGGGTGATAGCTATGATAGAGAGGTCTTGAAGGATGAGTGGTGGATAAGCGGCGGCCTTGCTGGTATAGTGGTAGCACACTCTCCAGTATGGGTGAAACGCGGTTTATAGAGAAATTCTCATAGAGTAATTCCAAAAAAAAAGAACGTCTGGGGCCTAAACGAGGTTGGTACCCCAGGGCCATACCCGGTGTTTCAGAGGTTTCGGCCTTCTCGTCAGTGACCCCCGCCCCACTTTAAGCCCTTCATTGTAACAAGTAGGGAGGCGTATGTGGTGGTGGCATAGTGTACAGTGACACTGGTCCATCATCACTTTTCAGTCGATGGATTTCGACTGTCGAGATCAAAATTGATTTATGAGATCGACTGTTTTTAATGTGGGGCGGGGGTTACTGACGAGGAGGCCGAAACCTCGGGAACACCGGGGTGTGGCCCTGGCGTATCAACCTCGTTTAGGCTTTTGACATTCTTTTTTTTTTGGAATTATCTTGGATGTTTATTGCGAGTTCTGAAACACTCGATCTTATAGACCAATTCTCAACCAATAGTCTCTATTTAACTTTACTATCCGGTTTAAGTTCAATAACTTAATGTCCACTTACATGTTTATGGCATATAACGGCGATGTACATGCGGACCAAGCTTTTAGATACGTACCTGGGGACATGCCAGGAGCAAACGAGAAGCAACCTAACCAAGCAATGCACCCACTCCAAGACAAACACGACAACAGCTTCTTACTTTCGTTCATGCATTGTTTCCTATCTTAGTTTTTTGCCAACATAAAAGCTTTACCGCTCCCATATCACTTTGACAACTTTTAGTAATCCTCATTTACTTCCTCATGCCTCTGAAGTCCATAGCTTATCTCTTCCAATAATTGCCTTGTGAAATGGTATTCAACTATTATCTCACCGCAGAAGTCCAGAAATTTCTTTGGTGTAGGCAGCCTATTCATATTTATCTAATCCTCTTAATTATGTTCTAAATCTGAACGTTGAACTGCAAATTCACCATAACATTACCTTGATGTTGTACTATTCGTGCAGCAAGTGGAATGACCCGACAGTACAGATCTCATATACTAATAAACGAGCAGCCTTATTTTTGCAAAGAAGAGAGAAAATTTTTCAGTAAATAATAAAGCTGCACTCCTGAAAAATCAAGCGCAGTATTGAAATAACCTGATTGCGAGCTATCGATTGACAGCTAAAAGTCTGAAAAGAAGTTCTGTTCAGCAAGAAACGTGCCGATTGTGAAACTTATTTTGATTTCGCTACTGCACTGCTTCTAAAAGGCTCTCTGAGGACCCTGCACACTTCCAAATTCGCCGAGGATAGAGCAGTAATCACTGTTAAAACTTTAAAAAGGCAAGCATAGCTTTGTCTTCAAAGGGTCGAAGATTGGGTTGCGATAAAGAAATAGCATCAAAATTCCCTTGCAAGATCTCAGTCGAGATTTATGCGAGCGTTAAGAGTCTTTCGAGTAAGTCCCTGCATTCAAATGCTTTCTCCACAAAACTTCAGATGTCGTAGATTATTACTATATTTATAGTAGGATGATAAATGCTGGCAGTAGCGACTCTCACACTCTCTCTTCAATGAGGTGGCCCAGGGCTTTTTTTTTACCCGGCGTTGCTTAGCAGAGACAAAAAACAACAGCATGAGAAAATTTTAACAAAAAGTTGAATTATAGCCTATCTCACAAGAAGTTCTTGAGTGCCAAATACAGTTGAATAAAAGGCTCTGTGACATTTAGTCAAATTTTCTGAACGAGCGTTTTGTTGCGATTTTCTCCTATTTCCTCCAATACGATGATGTTGCTGCTCATCAAGAAATTTTAGCTAATGGAGAAGAGGCTTCATCAGAGTTTCCACGTGAATTTAAGTGATCAATGATTTTCTCCTCTCTGTTGTTTTCAACACACAGACTTGCCTAAAAATCTATCGTAGTCGACTTAATCAAAGGTTTTCAACTTGCCCTCTTTTGAGAACCGATCTTCACTAGACCTCGACATACTAGAACGGTATTACCTTAACAAGTATAGCTTCGAACTGGTATTTGCATTGAATTTAACTAGATATAGGTGGACAGTGGGAACAACGGCTGGATGGAGGGATTGGGGGTTAAGAGGAGGCTGTGATTGAGTGGTTGGAATGCTCGTCGCAGTGCGCATGGCGCCGAACCCCGCCTCGACACTCCAGCAGCCAACAACGAATGTCCTACAGAACGCCGCACTCAGGTTATACTCGAGATTGCAATGAGACACGCTATACCAGTATTCTACGCCATCAAAAAAAAGACAAAAAAACGATTGAATGCCACAAGTACTCGGACCAGCCCAGTGAAAAAAGCCTTGTGAAGGCAGATAATAAAGTGTCTAAAAGATAAAGGTTATTGGCTCAATAATTACATATGATATGGTATGGTGTCGATGCGCGTGGTGCAGTGGCAAGGGGCACCCTGAGACGCCCCCACAAACAGTGGTTCGGTTCCGTTCTCGAGTCTTACCAAGCTCGCCCATTTTTTGGGGTGGGCAATTGATATCGCTTTTGGGAGGACGACAGCACTGTCTTGTACGCCAGTAAGCCACCTCGCGTCATTGTCAAGGCATATATCCATTCAGTAATGTCTAATAAATTTTTTTATAAAGTCGACCGCACGACGCATCTCTCAAAGACTGATGAACACCGAGAGCTTTATCTTTCATTTAAAGCGCGTTTGGTTCCGAGGAAAGCGCTGCTGCCGAGAAGCTTTTCATTGAATTTGAATACAACATATTATCCTCTCCCAAGCTGAATCAAAAGACAGTTCGTGTATATTTTTCATCAATGACCTCGAAATCTAGTGAAAGTCGGTCTTTTGATCTACTGCTGTATTGTGATGATTGAAGTGATAAAGCTGGAGAAAAATAATGGGAAAGCAGAAATACGAAATTTTCACACTTATCAGAGGTAATCATTGGTCCAAGAGGTTTTATATGTGGTAATTGCTGTCTCGTCATGCTAAGTTTTTGACATAGCGCAGGTAAAATAGTGCATAGAAAAGTCAAATAGTGTGCAGCGAAGAAGACCACCTCAGAACAACCGTCTTTTGGATTCTCTCGTTAGAGTTCGCCATGTACAACGTATTCATACCAAATATCCTCACTGAGATTAAGTATAAGATGCTATCACCTCTTACTTTCATTCATATGAATGCGTTTCTTTCTAATATTACGGAAGGGTCGCAAAATGAACAGGATAATAAAAAGATTTTCCCATGAGCAGCCGATTACCGCACTCAAATTAGAAGAAATGTGATATGTTTCAGATTTAAGAGCTGATGAACACGAAAAGCATTCGGTTAATGATGCAGAGTGAAGTGCAAAAAACCAAAAACAAAAAGAAAGAGTGGTTCAAAGCGGGCGTCGATAATACAGCGGTTCATCACACGCCTCGAATAGGATGAAATGTGGGCCCGAATCCCACTTGACGCAGAAGTTTTCGCATATTGCTCTACATCAATGAGTATATTATAATATTATAACACCGCTAAAGGTAAACAAGATAGAATTCTGACTGGTCATCCAATACCCAATATTCAGTATCGCTGGGTTCAGTGTCGGTAGCGATAGAGATTTGTCCGCGGAGCATCGTTCAAAGATTGCTGGTATCCCAAGTCTCTAGGCTCTTTGCTTCATCGTTTGGCCTGTGGTAATTTCTCTTTACTCATCATCTGACTTGGGTTGATTTCTTTTACTCTCACTGTAAAGGCTACAAGCTCGACTGCGGTCACCACCTTTTTACTCGCGTCGAATCCTTCATAGAGTATTATTTAGCCTTGAGGGATAGGCTGAACTGAGGGAGGGTGCTACTGATGAGTCCCAGTAGGACGAAACGTGCACCTGTGTAGCACTAGAGCTAACAACTCGAATCATGTTATATCCTTATTAAAATATGTCACTTCGAGTTATGTGTATATTGCAATCTTGTGAAGGTCTTGAGTTGTATAGCGCTCACTTTCATATAATTGTACAACGTTTCAAGGAAATGTTATGACTAGGGAATAAAGTCAATGAAAATCAAAACACATTTAGTGCTATGATCTGCTTCATTTGTGCTGTTGAAAGAAATGTATACAAATAAATAAGTTTGTGCTTTGATGTTGTCGTAGACGATGAAAAGTAATTGCGAGTTGCATTCATTTTTCTTGAAATAATCTCAGTTTTAGTTAGTTCTAAGTTCTAGCAAAGTTCTATTATAAAACCAATAATAAGTTTTCATGCAAACATTCCGGCGAGTCAGTAAAAAGTGGGCGAACGAATCTGTAGATAAAAATTCTAACCATTGTTCTAGGAATGTGCAGGATTTTAGTTAGCAAGATTTTATCTAATTATTGTAATGGGTTGTCCCATAATTCCTCCCACATTTCGCCACTTCTGGTATTTCAATACTTAATCAATCAACGAGACCAATTAATTAACGAATATGTTCACTTTGATAATTACTGATTTTGGTCTACCAGCCGAAACATCGATTGATGGTGATGGACCAGTATCATTGTACACTATGCCATCACCACTTACCACATACGCCTCCCTCCTTGCTACAATGCAGGGCTTAATGTGGAGCGGGGGGTCACTGACGAGGAGGACGAGCCTCCGAAACACCGGTGTATGGCCGTGGCGTACCAACCTTGTTTTAGGCTAAAAACATTCTTTTTTTGGATTTGATTTCGAATGTTTATAACGAGGTTTTAGAAACAGTCGATTCAATGGATAACCACTGACATGTGACCATTTGTTAGGCAAAGAGAGGATGCCTTCCTCCTAAGTAGAATGAGGTTTGGCAATCACAGTAGCAGATGAAATCGCTTTTGAACTGGTTGTTGCCCTTTGATGCTTTCTCCCGTAAATGCTGCTTCAGGTAGCGAGAAAGAGATTATGCGATGGAGCACTTTAGGCTATGCGATTGATGGTATATTGGCTAATCGACTTTGCAAAGTGAAGTCGAGCGTTGTCGTGGAGAAAGGCAACACTGAGTCGTTTCGGATGCTTCTCTTCTACTGCGACAGCCAACTTCCGAAGTTGTTCCGCGTAGATTGTTCCATTGATAGTCTGCTTATTTTTCGAGCAGTTCCACATTCAGTATGTCCTGCTAATTTGAGAAAACCGAGAACAATCTTCCAAGAATGGACCCTAGCTTCGGTTGAGTTGTCGGGTCTTCGCTGTGAGGTATCCAAAAGGCGTGGAGCGTTATGTTCTCGTGGTAACCAACGACTCACCTCCAGTGATGATCGATTTGAGAAAGTCCTGCTTGCGCAGCCGCACCAAAAAACTTTTGCAGATGGTCACGCGCGCAGCGGGGCTACAGCCAGCTCAAAAGTGACTTCATAAACTTCTTTGCCCCAGCCTCCTTTTTATCGGTAAAATTTAGTCTTTCTTAGTAAAGGATTGCATATCATTGATCATGATGATGATGAGATTGTTGGTTAGTTGATTTCTTTAAATAAATAACACTTGAATTACGAAAATTGTCGAAAAGCGAAGGAAATTGCGAGGCAATCAACATAATAAAGAATGAGAAAAAGCAGAAATTGTAGGGAAAAATCTAACTCCCGTGTTGTTGCCCGACTTTAATTCAAGGATATAATTGCAAAAAATACACAGATGAACAGAACTGTTATTTATTGGAGGAATTCAGTTATTGACAATATACTATTAGGGCAGAATCGTTTGGAAAGAAGCAGTTGTTCATGAGTCGATCCAAAGATAAACAACCACACTGTATCGTTGTTGGCAGCACGGTGACCAGCACGTGCCCAACAAGATGTGTATATGCCAGGCACGCCAGACATGGAACTTGTGTTCATTTCCACCAATTACACGACAATCTCTGGAAGTCTCATAGTCTGGAGCACTTTTTCTTTTGTCATAAAAATATTTCGCAAAAAGCGTTTTTGACGTCATCATGGCGAGTTGGTCGAAAGAGATGTGCAGAGTGTAGTAAACAGAGCGGTTCGAATGTTGGCAGTTCGGTTGCATCATACTCTTCTTCGGCATTTGCAACTGTTAGGTAAAACGCGACCTCCACTGCAAAGTGCATCAAATAAGCAATGTTTTATGTTTTTGTTCATCACTGGATTCACAAAAGCTCGGGGCTTTTGGTCGTAGACTATCAGATTGCAACGGAATGGATTAAAAACGAGTTTATGGCGAAGTAAATGCAATGTTCTTCTACGTTTATGAATGAATAAATCATCAACAAATCAACAGATTACGTTCGCTCTTTGGTGGAAATTAGTAAATTACGGAGTTCTAATTATGGCCAAATAGATCTGGGAAAGACCGTATAACCTTGCAGCATTTTCTTTCATCGTATAAACTTTTCATTTCGATAGCGAAATCCGTATTTTCGATTACTGTAATGAAGCTATTCCAAAGTTATCATGATTAATTTGTCTCTTGTAGATTTTTACTTTCTCCTTAGTAAAAATTCACCAGCAAGTGAACATAAAACAAACACTTTTTGAGTTGCAAGACAGATCTTGGCGAAACCTTGAATGTTGCTCAGAAAGCCAAGGTATCGAGAAGCTTCTACAATGCTTTTCCCTCATTAGAATTGAACGTCTCTTGAGTGAATGAAGAGTCCACGGTGCGAAGGAGAGCAAATCGAATAGACTAGTTCTGATCACGGAAACCACCTTGCACGTGTACCTGGGACTTTCAATGAACATGAAGTACAACATGAAGAAGGTACTAGACAGAAGAAGGAGTACAGCGTGGGCCGCATTTGCGCTTCTCAAGGAGGCCACCGACTAGTTGGCGGATGCCTAGCTTCACACTCATCTTTTTGATTCGACAGTCCTCCCAGCGCACCGTTATGCGGCAGAAACGTGGACTGATACCTCAACCACGTCAAAACTGTTGCGGACAACTCACAGAGCGCTCGAACGATGACTTCCAAGAGTTAATCGGCTCTCCACAACATCTCAGATATCCGGAATTTGTCTCATCTTCGTGGTCTGGAAGAATTCACGTGGATAGCAAAACACTGATGGGCTGGTTGTTTACCAAGAAGATCACACGACAGATGGACAAACAAACTATTGAGTGGACTCTACGTGGTCACCACCCGACCCTGAGGACGCCCATTCACACGCTGAGCAGCCGTGTTTGTAAGAAGAATTAATCAGCTGTACCGCTGCTGCCAATATTTTTCAGATCACGGTTGGACACTCGCAGCAACCGCCAAGCTCGAATCATTCCACCATCATGAACGACAGTCGCGAAAAGAAGAGACGACTGGAAAATGTACTGGGGTCAGCACTGTTCGTGAAGACGGACCGTCCAAATATCCAAGTAAACATGTGATTATCATAAGAGCTGTTACCATTTTATACTCTCACCACGCTTAACCACTCCTTCCAGCTAGAACCCGCCACCCAGCTATTCTGAATGAAGATATCAAAACGCTTACAACCTTTATATATAGGAGTGTACGAACAAAACAAACTAAGCTAAATAAATTTCTGATCGGTGGAGCTCACCGAAACCCCTGTTGAACTACATTAAACTAGATAGAGTGACAGGAGCATTCGGCAATATTCCTTCCGTTGAGCGTTAATTAAATCTTCAAAACCAGCTCGTCCCCAGAAGGTGGAATGTCGCACAGCGAAGTAAATCAACAAAAAAATCGACGGACTATCTATCATAGTGCTTGCGTGCTACTCGCCACATAAAGGATCTAAGCGTTGGAGTCTTTATTTAGAAAAATTGGGTGGTGGGAGGCACTCTTTGATGGAGTGGTCGAGTGTGGTGCGAGTATAAAATGTTCATTATTGGTTGTGAGATGAACTTATTATTTGCTGTTCGTTATGAATTAGTAATCACTACTCGTGGTAATACCGTCAATCTAAGATACTGTAGGAACAAAATAATCTGAACTAAATCAATTTCTGGTTCGTCAAGAGCACCGAAACTCTTGCGAAAGAAATATTGCAGCGTGCTCCAATCACATCTATCTATCTAGGTTATCCCAAGACCGACTGTCTTTTTACCTTGGCATGGCGTCAGTAATTCTTATTTTTTCTTTCTTCTTAAGCAGCGCACGAGGTGTTAAATCCAAACTCTATTCACACAATCAAACAGCTAACGTTTCGGCAGGTCGCCTTCGTCAGAACCTGGAAAGGCAAAAGTTGTTTACAATTCAGTTAGTCAAACAATTCCATCACTTCTTTAGAGAAAATTGTCAGACCTAGATTTCTTTCACATCAAGCACAAAGTCAACCTTTACCATACTCACCGCTTTTTATTATATGTCTTCCACTGAATGAGCAGGTGAACAACAACGGAACGGTAATCACATAGGCCAATAATGCGCTAGACCCATCAAACAACAGTTTTATATACTGACTCATATCACTGGTGATTACGAGGCATTCTTAATTGCGGTTCATAGCGGGTTGGTCGTGTTTATCCCGAACGCCTCAAGTATCTTTCGCGCTGGTGTTTTTGCTCCTGCTCAAGGACGGTGACCTCTGTATCAAATATTCCGGCATGCTTTTGGACTCTATGTATACTTAACAGGGTGTTTTTTCGTATGGCGCATGTCAGCTAGGTGTTTCTTCATATGCGAGTATAGAGCAGCCTACCCGTTTCGCCAATATATTTGTCATCGCACGCCATCTAGGTTATTGTAGTTCAGAATGGGTTCAGTGCGCTTGACGGACTAGAATACATTTGGTTCAGTGTATTTATATATAAAGGTTCTAGGCGTTCGGTGTCTTTATTCAGAATAACTGAGTGGCGAGATGCTCGAAGGGGTGGGTTAAGTGTGGTGAGAGTATAAAATGCTACCACCTCTCAATTTCAATCACATACTTATTTGAATACTTGGGCGGCCCGTCTTCACGAACAGTGCGGACTCCTGTACTTTTCCAATCGTCTGTTCTTTTCGCCACTGTCGTACATGGTAGTGAGATGATCGAGCATGGTAGCTATCGCGAATTCCGTACCGTGATAAAATTCACTTACTTACTAGGAAAGTGACAACCCATGAAAACAAACATTACAATAACAGTACTGACACCGTAATTTATACATGATTATAACGCAACGATATGTGACGACCAGAAACTGGAGGTAGTAGATACACGTCAAAAGTTGTAAATCAATAGATCAGTCACATGATGAGTTACAGCGGCAACTAATGAGCGATAACCGTTACACAAGAACTGCACTGACACGCTGGTCCGATTTTTTCACAAAAAAACAAAAAAAGATATGTCCTTGGAGAACCTTCTTAGGGGTAGGTTTCACTCATTACTCTTACACGCTATAGGGAATATTGGAGTTTTGCTGACGCCCAACCGAGTCACTCGGCGATCATGGAACGATAGGTAATCAGGTGATCCTTACATGCAAAATGTTGGAAAACTTACCATAACGTTATAACATGCCAATATTCAAAATTGGCACTCCTTTGGCGACACATGCACCATGATAAATGTAAAAATCACTAATTCAATTTTGCCCTAAATTTTCAGATGTTGACTATCAATGATTATTCGTGCCGGGCTTACTAGGTTTCTCGAACCGCAAAGGTTTTGAATAGAGTGTTCAAAGAATATAAATAAGGGAGCTTCTGAGGAAGAAAGTGTACAGTTACAGATCGAGAATCTTGTAAAACTGTAGAAAACGTTGGTCGGGAATGTAATGTTAGCTGATTAGAGTTTGCTACAGCATAAAGGCTATTTCTGTTAAACGGTAAGATTGTGAAGAAGAATTTTTTGCTGAACAAAAACTTTTTATTGCACTTTAGTCATCCTTTGAGAGCCTAAATTTTCGTAGATTGTGGTTAGCTGCTTTTTTTCCCAATAAGTCCTTTTTACGGTACTGTGGCCACCAAAAATCAAATTGTGTTTTCACAAGCGTTGCATGATGTCAAGCGTTATCGCTCTTAAACTCATGTCTATATGCCGAAAAAAAAAACTCTCCTCTAAGCTGCTAGAGACCGTGTTTTCAAATCTTGAAAAATGCCAAGAATGCATTGGAATACTTGTCTGTTATAAGGCAACAAATTGATATTCGACCCTCTCGTTGCACAGAGTTTTCCCACTGCACCTTTAGAAATGGTCGGAAGCCTCAAATTTGTGGCTAGTACTTCACGTTCTTTTTTTTGAGAAAGTCCTTTTTAACGTTGTAACACAAAGGAAACATTTGTATTTCATACACACATATTTCCCGCAGGACAGAGTTGCTCCTTGGAATATGAGTGAGCTTATTTTTTTGGAAAGACCGTCTCGATTTCATTCGAACCTCACTGAACTACAAAAGCGTGGCATGAAAGAGGTTCGAGAGTTGATAAGGGAAAAAAGGATAAGGCTATCAGTTATTGAGAACGGTGGAGAGTTTGTTGTGATTCCTCAATAATTAGATATCGCAATAACAAATAAGCATCTCGTAGATGCTTCACTTTAAGATCATCTTCTGTAAAGGAATTCAGAAAGCAAAACCGCAAGATAAACAATGATTTGGTCCATACGTTAAAAGCGGCAGATTTAAGACACCTATCACTTCTCATCTGAAAATCCAATCACTAACATGTCCTATCTTTATACTTATAAAAGCACATATGTTACTATCCACTGATGATCTAATGTCTAACGATCCTATAACATTCAAGGTTGATCCATCATCAGCTGTGTAGGCTGACGACGCATAGGATGCGTGGGTTCTTAACTTTAATAACATCCCAGTTGCTAGGAACATTCAGCCCATCTGACGAACACTCATCTGTTCCTGGATCCTCCACGTAACGCGAACCCGAACACGCGTACGTGATGTAGTCATTCAGACGTCACTACTCTCTAACCAACGTGTCAAATGACTCCGCATTACAAGCCACACATGAGCTTCTGATACACACCAGGGAGGTGTAAACATGTATGGCTTGTCGATTGAGCAGTTTATGGTCCCTTAAAAGAATGCCTAAACTGCTGCAATCTTCATATGGTTCGGGAAAATTATGCTCAATGAGAGGGCTCGCAATAGGGCAAACACTAAAACAAATCTGGCGATTACTTATGTCGAAAGTGAAAACACCAGTGGTGGCTTTCAGGCCACTATTCTACTGTAGGTGTATAGATAATTGTTTGGTGATCTGTTCCACTCGAGACGAGCTAAATAATTGCTTTAGATTCCTGAATGAACAGTCAAAGCATGTAAATTTTACCCGTGAAGACGATTGGCTCCCATTCTTGAACGCGCAAATAAGCTTAATTGAGAGAGGCTGCATAACAAAGTGGTACCGAGAGCCAAATATCAAGAATATATGGCTCACCTTCTCTCTTCTCATCCCTCACATACGAAAAAGGCGCTAGTATAAACATGCTTCGAACAGCAGCCAATGTACGTACCGAGGAGGAGCAAACAGTAGAATCCTTGAAACTGGCTCGGGGAAATGGCCTTCTAGTTGATACGGGATTTCTAAGCCTTCGGCTTAGATTTAGAGGTAAGAGTACGCCTCCAAACGAAAACTCGAATGAAAGGGAAATTCCGTTTTATCCTCCGTTTCTTTTTAAATGAGATTAGT